>CM059213.1:36633723-36713723 GCA_030347435.1 Clarias fuscus
CTGATTGAGTCGGAGTTTATTGGATAAACCGATCTCTGCATCGAGCTTCAAATCACATCAGCGGTTTGTGGAAGTAAATATCAGAGCTACAGCAGCGTCTCATTCCACTACTTTATTTCCCCTCTGTTCATCCCTCCATCCCTGACTTGTCCAAACTCTCTGGCTTTGTCCTTCCATTCAGACGGGAGATTAACACACAGAGAATTCAATAAATCTACTGAAGAGTGGAGAGTCAGCTCAGATAAACTCGCCATCCATTCCTCTATCCCTCCCGCCATCTCTCTATTCCTCCCTCCGTCCCTCTATCCCTCCCTCTGTCCCTCTATCCCTCCCGCGGTCCCTCTATCCCTTCCTCCGTCCCTCTATCCCTCCCGCCTTCCCTCTATTCCTCCACCCGTCCTATTCCTGCTGTCCCTCTATCCACTAGTGTTGTAGATGCAGTCGATATATGATGTGACCGGACTCCCTCTCTCCAGATCCCCCCCCACCCCCCACCCCCCCCCCCCCCCACACACACACTGGCACTAATGCAAAATAAATGAATCACAAACTTTAAGCCTCATCAGTGGCGATATCACTGTGACTCACTCCTGAGCAACAAACTCACAAACTGTATTATCACTCGCTCAAACTGTCTCTGGAGAACAAGAGAGAGAGAGAGAGAGAGAGAGAAATGCAATCTGTGCATGTGCAAGGTTTAGACTCATAAACACTGAATAAACACACACACACACCCCTCTGTAATGTCCTTCAGTAAGAATCGAACCTGCTGCAGTTTCTCACAGGTGCGGTGGTGGACCTGGACGCTGGAGACGGTCTCCATCCTTCCATTTATTCCTCCATCCGTCTCTCTATCCATTCCTCCATTTATCCCCTTTGCCACGCCGTCTCCACTTACATTCCATTTTCTATTTATCTGTCTGACTCTTTAACCTTCCCTCCATCCACTCCTCCCACTTTTACATCCATCCATCTCTCTGTCTGTCCGTCCATCAAAGAACAGCAAGTCAAGGAAAGAAAAAAAACAACCACTAGAGAAACGTCAGACAGTCAGAAAGACAGGTAGGCGGCAGGAATAAAAATGGACAGACAGAGAGACAGGCAGGAGAACAGGTGGACAGACAAACTGGTGGAGAGACAGACAGTCAGGTGGACAGAAAAGACCCAGACAGACAGGTGGACAAACAGACAGGATAAGAGACAGGTGGACCGACAGGTGAGCAGACAGACAAATGGACAAACAGGTGGACAGACTGACAGACATAGACAGACAGGTGGACAGACAAGTAGGCAGAAAGACAGACAGACAGACAGACAGACTCTATGCTGTGAACATGTAATCTTGTGTCTTACCGTGACACATTACCTTCACAAGCACGCGTGACATCGATCATTTACATCCAATCAGAACACACCCCTGATACACACACACACACACACACACACCCACACACACACACACACACACACCCACACCCACACACATTCTCTCATTGTCTTGAGATAGAAATATGCAGAAAAACCAAACCATGAAAAAATCACTTTTTACTCACACACACACACACACACACACACACACTACTAGCAGAGTGTAAAGCCTGTTAGCTCGTTAGCAGAACTCCCGTTATTATAAATTATTAACCGCAGTAACATTCCTAATGTATCCTGAACTCCTCTTCAGAATATTTCGGACAAACCGTGCACTCCTTCCCCTGTGTGTGTGTGTGTGTGTGTGTGTGTGTGTGTGTGTATGAGCACACAGTGTGGGTCCCAGCATTTCTGACATGTTCTCTATTAATAGTGTGTGTTATTCTGGGCTGCAGAGCGAGAGTGTGTGTGTTTTGATGAGTGAGCAAGAGAGTGTGTTTTAATGTGTTTTAATGAGTGTGTGTGTCTGTGTGTGTGTGTGCGTGTGTGTGTGTGTGTGCGTGTGTGTGTGTGTGTGCGTGTGTGTGTGTGTGTGTGTGTGTGTGTGTGTTCAGCTCTCCCTGTGTCCCTTTGCACTGTCCCTTTTCTTACCTTCTATAGATGGAGCCTGATCCTGTGCTGCGTACAGCATCTCCTTGAAGGCCTAGAGAAAACACAAACACACACACACACACACACACACACACACACACACACACACAATTATTACAACCATAATTACACAGGCACACACTGCAGTCTTTAGTTTGTGACAAAAGAGGCGGGGCTTATGTGATCAAAACCATGATAGTAGTGATGATTATAGTGATAATGGTGGTGATGATGATGATGATGATGATGATTTGGCGATGACGATGATGGTGGTCATGATGATGATGATAATGTTGGTGATAATTATGGAGATGAAGATAATGATCATAGTGATGATGATGGTGGTGATGATGATGATGATGATGTTGGTGGTGATGAAGATGATGATGGTGGTGATGATTGTATTGATGATAATCCTAGTGATGATGATAATGGTGATGATGAAGGCAATAATGATAATGATTATAGTAATATAGATGAGGATGATGATGCTAGTGATGTTGAAGGAAATACTAAGCTTTAATAATGATTTAATCATTTTAATTTAATAATTAATAATGTATTGCCTTTCACACAGGATTCTGCAGATGTAATAAACAGAACGGAATCTAAATGTTGAAATGTAATGAATCACAGTCGGGTTTTTCAACACAGAAACATCTACAGTTCGAAGAGAAATATTTCCTGAAGCCGAATCTCTTGTGTTTGTTACAGGAGCGGATTTAATTCCTTCTTTCTCCCCTGATATCGTCGGAGCTGAGTCTTATACAGACACTTTATAAAACAGATTTAATTTCCTGCACTTCTTTAGATTCATTTCTCTCTGTACTAACTGTGCGCTGTGTGTTATTAACTCTTACATCAGGATTGTCAAAGTCATTTCTACAGCACACAAACAAGAAAACATCCAGCAGAACCCTGCGCGCCTGCTGCTTTAGTGCTGACAAAATTCACAACACTTATGAAATATATGAAGCAACACTTTTTTATTTTTAAGAAAGGTACTGAGGAAGAAATGTGATAATGTTTACTCTTTTTAAGATGAAACAACATTTTACCACCAAATCATCAGCGTCTGTAAACTCATAATTTTACTTAAAAATGATAAGATGTATAACATATTTATCACAATCTGCATGCAGTAACACAATTTATCACAATATCAGTGTTATAATCGGCAGATCGGCCCGCTCCTTCTGTAGATTTATTTACATTTTATTTAATATGTAAAACCAATTTAATTCATACATTTTACAACTTTTTTTTATTTTACTTGACATTTATGTAAATCCCGCTATTTAAATTTTTTTTTGCATTTTATCTTAAATATTAATAATTTGAATTATTTTATTTTAATGGAAAAAAACATTTAAATATACATATGTTACATGTTTTTTGAAAAATAAATGTGATTTCTTAGCTATATAAATCATCAAGAGGCCTTGTTGATAAAAGACATTATGCATTGTGCATTGAATAAATTCCTTCATTTAAAAAAATCTACCAATATAAATTTATATTCATTAATTATTAATCATTGTTGTTGTTGTTGTTGAGGGATGAACTGAGTGATTCATCAAAATGGCTGCCGCAGTAACGTACACACAAAGGCAACGAAGCTACATGTATTTTTTCCTCCTTGTTCTAAAGCCTACAGCCTACAGGTGCAGCAATGTGTGTGTGTGTGTGTGTGTGTGTGTGTGTGTGTGTGTATTGTTCAGGGATTTGGCAGGATCCATACGGTCAGTCAGGCTGAGAGCAGATGTAGCCCCAGCAGGAGAGTGTGAGGGTGTGTGTGTGTGTGTGTGTGTGTATGTGTGTGTGTGTGTGTGTGTAGAGGGCAGCAGGTCTCCATACATTTTAATCAGGGAACAGACTGAAGCTGTGGATGTGACATCAGTCCTCAGCTCTGAACAGTTACATCAAATTTTGATTTAATAAATTATTTTAATAATAAAATAAAGTCTCATTATTATACTACATTACATGTTTATTAACATTTATATAGCTGTATAACTATTTTTATATCTGTTAATTTATTTATACAGTTGAGTGAATTACACGTTTATAACATACAAAAATCATTCAGAATTTTTACATTACACATTATACACAACTCTTAGCTCCACCCACTACATGTTCTACCACACCTTTTAGCTCCACCCACTACACATTTTATTACCTAATTTAGCTCCACCCACTACACATTCTACCACAGCTCTTAGCTCCACCCACTACATGTTGTACCACACCTCTTAACTCCAACCACTATGAGCTCTCCCACAACTAAGAATTCCACCCTCTATTTGTTCTATTACATTTTAGCTCCACCCACCATGCATCCTACCACACCCCTTAGCTCCATCCACTATATCCTTTACGACACCTCTTACCTCCAGCCACATGCATCACACCACACCTTTTAGCTCCACCCACCATGTGTTCTACTATGTCCTGTAGCTCCACCCACCTTGTGTTCTACCATATCTTGTAGCTCCACCCACCTTGTGTTCTACTATATCCCGTAGCTCCACCCACCATATGTTATACCATATCCCGTATCTCCACCCACCATATGTTATACCATATCCCATAGCTCCACCCATCATGTGTTCTACAATATCCATGTTTTCACATGTTGTGTGAAGTAGCTAAGCGAACTGCACACCTTCCACAGAGCCACATCACAGCAGCTTTGGGGCCGGGAGTTTACTAACCCCACCCTGGGCTGGGGACGCCCCCTACAGGAATCGCTAATAAATTATACTTATCGCAGTGAACATCAGGTCACACGACTGAAACGTCTGTAAGAAATTGACTAAAATCTCAGAATGCGTTTCTTTTCCAATCTTTAATAACGTCCTGTCTGACTTTGAGCAGAGCAACGCAACATCTCGCTTGTGTCTCCCTTCCCGTCTCTGTGCTACTGATCAATAAACGATAAAGCGCCAAAGTCTACACTTGCGAAATACAAACACGTTATAAATTATGAAACTGAAACAGCAAACTTGTTTATCAGAGCGAACATGACTAAGAAAGATCTCCTAACACACAGCACATGAGACATTTTTCATTTGTATAAGGGTTGCGTTTGATTTCTTTTTCCTTTTGATTCTTCACTGATTTATTCCCTGATTTCAAACACAACTGTCTAGTGTCGCTATGATTTACGTGAGAGTGCACCCCTCCCCCACTGAGAGCTAATGGGTACAGATGGTTAGCGCAGGATTTGAACTCGCGATGTTAGTCACTGCTGATATTGTACATGGGAAATTTTTTTTTATTCTTTTGCATGGCGATTCATGTATCACCAAACAACCTCAAAAATTATTTTATTTAAATACAAGTCCAGTCCCGGGAGCACATTCGTAAGTCGGATTCGTTCGTAAGTCCGATAAAGTGAGTCTTATACACCTTTGACACAAATATACAATGTAAAGCATAAAAAAAACGATAAAACAAAAACACATTTTGTTTTTTTTTAAATATGCATTACAATCGCTAGTGGAATCCTGGTGAAGCAGCCGGCCGGGTCAGCTGACCTCATTTAAAGGCAGCCCGGGAAGAAATCATGGGGAGGGACAACGTTACATGTAGGGGTGCTCCGATTGATCGGTTGCCGATCATAATCGGCCGATAATTGCTTTGGGACGAGTGATCTGCAGTCTCTATAATGGTCGGTATAGAGAAGCCGATCAGAACTCACGGGATATTTTTTTCGCGCGCTGTTAAAATGGCTTCACCGGTCTGGCAATTCTACATGTTGTGTGAAAAAGACAATACATTAGCAATCTGCAACCTGTGTAACAAGACAATTTTAACACCACAAACCTCATCAGACAATTGAAGGTTAGTCACGTAAAGGAACACGAGAAGTTTTCAAAGTTAAGAGCGAGAGAGCTCAGCAACTCGCGCGCTGCCACTCACTCAGCTGTCTGTAGTTCCACTATCTCACCTACGCGGTTTCGCTCGGTGGCCGTAAGTACGGTTCATCATGATTCACCGCGAGTTTTGGCGCTGTTATTACGTTTCCATCTTTCCGCGCGAATTTATTGTTATTTTTTTATTATATTTATTAATTTTACATTATTAACAACCAACAACTTGAAAACATAAATACACATTTAACACAGCACCTAATAAAAAAAATAATAATAATAATAATAATTAAAAAAAGAAAAAGAAAAAAAAAACAATAAAACTAACAATTCAACGATTGCGCACATACACTTAAAAGTAAATAAATAAATAAAACTAAAAAGTAAATAACTAACTAAGCTGCCAGGGCAATACAATAAATGTACAACATGCATCAGTAGACTATGAGTAGTTAAATATGTACAGTAGTCCTGTCATTATCCAGATATGCAAGAAACGGACCCCAAATAATCTAAAAATTTATGCAAGGATTTGGTTCGTGTGTATCTTAATTTTTCCATCCGGATAATAGACACCATTTCCAAAATCCACCTTTGAAAAGATGGCGGAGAGTGGGATTTCCAATCTGTTAAAATTAGCCTCTAGGCTGTGTTCATACCGAGCATTAAAGATTTCTGTAAGGCTTTAGGTAAATTCAGCGTTGATTCTGAACAACCAAAAATTGCTAGTTCGGCATGAGGACTCATATCTTTGCCATATGCTTTGGAAAACCAAGAACAAATATCTGACCAATATCCTGCAAGTGTTTGGCAATGCCAGAAAGTGTGTGACAAAGTACCCTCTGAAATTTTACACCTGTCACATTGAGCTGAAACAGATGGATAAATCTTGTGCAGTTTAGACTTAGAGTAGTGAAGACGGTGTACAACTTTAAACTGAATTAAATGATGTCTACTGTTAATGGGACAAGAATGTATTCTGGCCATGATTTCAATCCACAAGGATTCAGACAGGTCAATGCTCAACTCACTGCTTTCCGCGCGAATTTTAAACATGTTAACATGTTTAAAAGATTAAACATTAACATGTTACATTTTTGGCGGTCCTCGCGGATGCTTGCAGACCTTGCAGAACTTCCAGCGACTCACGTCCTACTTCCCTGCTGAAAAATACAGCATAGAGCAGATAGCTGGTGACCAGCTTGACCAGCATATGTTGTCTTTTTGGTGTTGGTATACTGGTGACCAGTATACATTTATCAGGCTCTAAGCTGTTCCCAATTACTAACCAAGCACAGGCTGCTATGTTTTAAGTTGACGTGTTACACATGTTGCTTGCCAATAAATACAGTTAGTAATTGTAATTTCAATACTTAAACTATATCTAACAACAATGTAAATTAATAAATAATACTACATGGTAAGGCTTCAAGTAGACCCTGTAATCGGTGATCGGTATCGGCCGATACAACTTCTAGTGATCGGAGATCGGTGATCAGCCCCAAAGATCCCGATCGGAGCACCCCTAGCTACATGGTGTTTACTGCCTGCGTGAACGGGTGCCATTTTTTCTCAGGACTATTTTGGACTGTGAACTGATTATGATTATTCACCATCAGGACAGTTTTACAGGACAGACATTTTCTATCATCGCCCTCCCGAACTGATTCACTGAAACCGGCGAGGCCAAACTATTTCTCCTGCACACACACATACAATATACCAGACTTTAGACATTTTATACATTCAGTTACACAATATTGTATATAATTGTGAATATTGGTGTCTGGTGCACTGAAGTATCTATTTTTTGTACAATACACATGAGCTACTATCGCGATTTGTTCACATCTACGAATGTTCGTAGATCCACGGTACATTCGTAACTGAGGAAATTCATAACTAAAACTTTCATAAGTCTGGGATTTACTGTGTATCTATTATTTCTATATGTTTGCATTAGAGATGGTAACTGCTGCAGTTCGCCTATAATCACAGCATCCTGTGTTTTACATGCAAATTATCTAATAATTTTTTTTAGAATTGCAACAAAATCTAAAAAAAACAACAACAGTGAATCAGGATATTTATAAAATCACCATATAAATTGAATCGAAATTGACACTGAGGTATCGCAGTAATCTCTTATCGGGCGCCCAGGGGTGATTCCCATCTCTAGCTAATACGCTGTGACATCATTCCTGACATAATTAATGCCAAAACACATTAAATACTAATGCTAGTGACTAGCAGGTACATCCGACTTATGACCCGTCTCATTTTGCTCTGTAAACACCTGCAATGTCTGGCCACACTCCCTGCTTTAGTTTCAGCCACAGCTGGCACAATTGTCACGATAATCCACATACTACACGCCATCTTACACGATTTTTCCGCACACAAACAAAACCTCCAGCAACAGTTGCTAATGAGCAGCTAGCGGCTAAACAGATGTTACTGAGAGTGACAATAAAAGACAACTTCATTCCAGTTTAGATGGACAGCTACGTGACCGCTCCTTTAATAGCTGCATTGTGTTTTTCTACATGTGTGGAAATCATGATATCGCAAATCTCAAACGTGATGGACAAAACTCAGCTACACACGCATTAGCGTTATTCTCAAACACACGCTGATTAGCGCACAGTAACAACAAAAAATAATTCAAGCGAATTCAGCGGCCAAAATAACAAGCTACAGCTAGCCAGGACTCCTCAAACAAACCTGAAGTGAAGTTTAACAGTGTTTAATTAAAAATGCATTAAAAAAAGAGAAGCGCAAACATTTTCATTTCATTCACCTTTCAATAATAATACAGACGTTATATCAGTGTGTGAGAGATACATCAGGACTTAACCAGGATATAAACCCCCTGAGAGTTAACCGGAGTGACTTCAGAATCTCTTTGAGAAATGTAGACACTCTTTTTGTATTGTTTTGTGAGTGTGTGTGTGTGTGTGTGTGTGTGTGTGTTTATCTTGAAGTGCCACTCTGACAAAAGAGACTTGTCAATACGATCAGATCATCAATAATCAAACGTCTCTCAGCTGCAGCATGGAATATTTATTTTTAATACGTCATCTGTAACATCCTTTTTGATCAATAAAGTATCCATCAATCAAATCATCAATATGATAAAAAAACGATGACATGACGCACAACACAAATAGTCAACCATTATTTCATTATATTATGTAGTAATTAAATTATTAATTTCTTAAACATTATTGTTGTTATTTTAATTATTATTTTATACATCAGTAAATAGTGTTCTCTTTGTCACTGAGGCATTGATTTTTTTATTAATAATTTATATAATAATAATCATCATCATCATCATCAACATGATAAATAAACCTCTTATCCTGAAAAACAATATTTATATGTAATTAATTATTATTTTGTAAACATCTATGTGTATTACTATATGTAAATTGTTAGCAGTGTGTTTTTTTTGTTTGTGAGACATAAGCCAGTCGCAGGCTTGTCTCTTTGTTCCACAAAGACGACCAGAAGCCAAGAGAAACGAAAAAAACACGGTGAGGTGTAAAAAAAAAGGACAAAAGAAAAATTAACAGCAAAACTGAATCAATGAGCAAATAAATTCAGAGAAAAGAGAAGAGTTGAAAATGTGAAAATGTAAAATTAATAATTTCTTTGCGTTTTTCATCCCTTAATTCCACTGTGTGTGTGTGAGAGAGAGAGAGAGAGAGAGAGAGAGAGAGAAAGAGAACAAGGACATTGTTCTTCAGCATTAAAGCAGTGACAGGTTTTATTGCCTTTAACACACAGCGCCATTAAAACCTTTATCGATTAAATGTAATAAGATGTAATTCATTTTCCAACACATTTTATGTATAGATATGTATACAGGTGTGTGTGTGTGTGTTTGCGCACAAGTGTGGGGTTCACTAAAACCCCTGCAGCAGTCGAACATTATGTATGAAATCAAATGGATCACATTTTTAGAATCTTGTTAAAACGTTTCTAAGATTGGTATTTGTGGCAGGAAACGAGTCATTTGTTTAAAAAATGCATAAAAGAAAACAAAGAACAAAAAAAGGGAACGGTTCTTTAAATTATTTGCTTTGAAGAGCCAATCCTGATATTTTTATTTATCTGAAATTGTGTGTATGTAAAATGATAAATTAATGATGGCATTAAAAAAAAAACAACAACAACAGTACTAGAAATGTTTAAAGTAACAAAGATAACACATATTTATCATAAAAGGGTGCCAATAGTTTTACATGTGATAGCCACCACAATTTTTCTGGGTCAGCAAAAATACATATATATATTTTCACATTTTATCATTAAAATACAGACAGCATAGAGAACCCAGAGTGGGTTCTTCAGCAGAGCCTTCGCTGTTTTTTGTTGTTGTTTTAATAATGTCTCAAAGAAAAGGATTTTTTAATGTTATTTTATATGTATTTATAAGCATTTTTACCAAGAAAAATTAATACTAACAATAAAAATTATTTTCAGTATTTATAAAATGGTCAGAGAAACAAAAAAGCACCTTTAGCTGATTTGCTTGAACCTTTACTTGAACGCTGAATTAATTTATTTATTTTCATTTATAGAATTTTTCTAGATATGAACACCTGCATGATGTTTTTCATCTCACCCTGAAACACACACCTACATGAATCATAATGTTTATATTGACAACACCACCACCACCACACACACACACACACACACACACACACACTTTATCTTGAAAAAGAAAGTACAAAGGGGCCAAAATTTATTTATTCTTTTTTTAAATTAATTATTATGATTCAATTTTAATAGCTCTTAAAAGTAAAAAAAAAAAGAAAAGATTTATTTAATATATTTGTAATCATTTGATTTTTACGTTAGCGCTCATTTTGGCTCATATTATTAAATACATTCTGATATTAATGTTTAACCTTCCAACAAATGGAAAATACAAGTTAATATTTTTATTAGCCTTAACTGAACTTATGTATTAATTACATATTAACAAATGAAAAATGTAAACATTGTCAATAATTATAACTTTGTAAATATATATTTGTGGTTTGATTTATATTTTTTCTTCCTCCAGAAGGCTGAGCCAACTGCCTAGAAAGTCAAACACTAAAAAAAAGTGCAAAGTGCCTCTGAACACTGCAGCTGTAAACACTACCTCACTGCCTCAACAACACACTTCCTGACTGCCCCACTACCTGTCCAAGGACAAAAAAAAAACAAAAAAAAAACTACCTGTCCAAGGACACACTGCCTCAGTAGAACAGTTACCTCCCAGCTACCTCACTGGTGCACTAGATCACTACCTCCTTACTTCACTAGCTCTGTCTCATCACTACCTCACTTCTTTACTAATAACACACTACCACACTGTTTCACTAACCTCACTCCCTATTACCTCGTTACCAACCGCCCCTGGAATTCCCTTCAGGATTAATAAAGTATCTATCTATCTATCTATCACTGCCTCACTGCCATAGCAGCACACTACCTCAATATCCCTCATCATTACCTCAATACCTACCTATCACATTGCCTCATTACCTCAACACTCTCCTCCCTCGTTATCTCACTACCTCATCACTTTTCTACCTCACCACTTTAAATAACAATGTAACTTCCCAAGGCGCGTTAGTGCGTCATAAACACTACATGTCTGCTCTGTGACGTCTCTAAGGTGCTGTCTGTGCTGCACGCGCTGTAAGTGCACGAGAGAGCTATAGATCGCGCGCGGGACTGGGACGCAGCCCTCGTGGTACCGGTTGCGCGTGCGGCCCGTCAGGTTCGTTACTGGATTAGCGAGTGATTAAGTTAGTTAGTGCGTGTGTGTGTGTGTGTGTGTGTGTGTTTTCTCTCTCACCTCGTACTGGATGTACTGCTTCCTCCATTCCGGGGTGATGTGAGCTGAAAGGTGCTCCGCGAACTTCATGCCGCCCCGGAAATAATAATAACAACAACAACAAGAAGAAGAATAAACAAACAAAACCCGAGTGTGTTTTTGTAATTTCCGTGGTTTAGCTTCCGGTCTCCCCGCTCGCTCTCTATATCCGCTCGGTTTAAACTGCACGCGAGCCCGGTGTGTGTCTGCCTCAGTGTAAAAGTTCACAGCGCGCGACGGAACGGACTGAGCGGCGGTGGTGTCGCGCGTGCACCTCCGTCTGAGCGCGCGCCTGTGTGAGCGTGTGTGTGTGCGCGCGCGCGCGTGCGCTGCTCTCTCACTCGCTCCCCCCCCCCCCCCCCGTCTCTCTCTCTCTTTCTCTCCCGTTAGTCCGTGTATATATGTGTGTGTGTGTGTGTGTGTGTGTGTATACGCGCCTGCGTCAACCGAGCGCGTGCCAACACCAGCCTGTCCGCTCTCGCGCCCTCCTGTCGCCCTCACGCGGCGGAAAACAGCCCTCGCGCACGCTGAAAGGAAAATCCTATATAATCTGATGAGCAGGTTCGTGTGCCCATAAAACTGCCCCCTCACTGCGACCCCTGACTCTTTAACAGGTCAAACACACCCAAACAGCTCGAGTCTGCTGGAACCCTTTAGTTTAACCAGAAAACGTAAATTGTGTTTGTCACTGGGTCCACACCTGGCCAAATGCTTAAATATGCTCCCTTTGCTAATAATAAACAGAGATACAGACCGGGCGTAGAACAGGGCTCTCAAGTGAGATTTTGCTACATACACATTTGCACGTATGCACACGAAACCTGGTACACATTTAGAGCTTTTTGACCTGAACAACAAACAACAAAACACAGCAAATACAACACTGATACACTCTTCCTAGGCAATTGATACGATCGCCACCAAACCGGGCCTAGTTGATCCCAATACATGGAGGAGGATGCAAAATTGCTGGGGGATTTTTTGATATATTAAACGTATCAGCCGTGACGATGACTTAAACTTGTGCCGAAAAGTGGTTAATAATTTTCTGTTTGAAATCATATTGAATGACATTACATTGTGTGACATCATAGTGTGATGCTTTTTTCCGGTATCCGTGGCTTTTTGAAGGACTTGACATAAAATTCCCCCAATACTAATATCATGTCATAATGGTATTGTATGTCCCCTTTAAATGCATGTTAACATGGTGGCGATGGTGCAGGGTGCTTGGGCAGACACTCTTCTCTTTAAACCTAACACATATGTTAGTGTTGTAACAGAAAAAGAGTGTTAGACTTCAAATGCTAGATCTTCAATTTGATCTGATATCAGGGATATTAAAGAGTTTAAAACCTGTGAAGCGAGTTTACATTTTGTTTCGCATTTTGTGCAAGATTTAGTGAAAACATCCTGCCTAGCACCGCGGGTCTCAAGAATGTTAGAAGAAGAGAAGGGAGACACTTTTAGTTTTGTTTTTAAAGTAGCCGGTGCCAAGAGGAATCATAAATTAAGATTAACTGAGGTTTAATGTCTATTTATTTCATATTTTACCGAATTTACTTGTCTTTTCAATGTTTTGTTGTTTTGATAAGCAAAAATATGATTATAGTGTTTGAAATTGGTAATATTGGAAGAGATTATCTGCATTGACATTTTTCCTATGGGAGATATGAACGGATTAAATTAGTTTGCTGAGGTACCGCTGTACTTTCATCAGTCAGCATGTATAATAGTACCAAAGCTGTTTTTTTTATTCGTTTTCTCAATCACATTGATGCTCTAAATTTTCTTGTCGATGTCCAAATAAAATTTTTGTGTTAGGATTAATCATGTTAAACAAGTGGACAGTTTGAACTTTGATTGCCGTGTATATTTTTTTGTATTTTAATGTAATTGAAACAGCAAATTTTAATCAATCTTTAGTGAATCTTTTGATTGTTGATTCACAATCTTTCCTCTGTCACACTGGGCTCTCAGTTCAGGTATTTTTCATGCCCTCACCTCAGACTGCTGCAGATAGGTTTGCTCTAACTATTGCATTGATTGGCTCTGTTGAGTGATGCATATAGCCAAACCCACCTCGAGGAAATAAATTAATTGAATTAATCAAAACAGCATGAGGGTCCAGATAGAACTGTCACCCGGTGGTCAGGCGATCACCAAACAACCTGAACAGGGCAGGGCAAGAGCAGAACGAGATACCAGGGGCAAGATCAAAACCCTGAAGGCAATAGAGGATAGTAAGGCTTGGTAACGACTGAGAGTTGTTTTATTCAGTGGGTGTGGATGTGTGTGAAATGGGCATCAGGTGTGTGCACTCTGATAACTTGGCGAATGAACTGGTGAGGATCTGTGATGGAAGAGAATTGTACTCCTTGGCTGCCATTTTAGTTTTAAAAGTGGGCTGATGCTCCTCAGGAACTACCTGTCATTGGCATGTGAGTCAGTGGTGTTGGTGTTCCACATGAACAATGGTGGTTGAAACCCTACAACACACTAAAATGGAGTGTTTTACATGTTCTCCAACTTGGGATGGAATTGTGCCCAGATTGTGCCTGATTATCAGATCTGGAAGTTCTCAGGAATCATCTCAGATCCTGATTCATGTACAGTGGAACCTCGGATTGCGAGTAACTCGTTTTACGAGTGTTCTACAAGACGAGCAAAGATTTTTAATACATCTTGACTTGAAAAACGAGCATGTCTTGGTTTACGAGTGCAGAGTTTTTTGACACAGACACACTCACACTCTCTCGCCTTTACACTCCCCCTCCCCGGCTTCACACAGACACACACACTCTACGCAGAAACTCAGCTCTGTCGCGATTCTTTTCAAAGGTAAGGTGCTGGCTCATTTGTTTTGTTTGTTTTTTTACTTTACAGCAGTTATTCCATTAGTCTGCGCTCACGTGAGTGTCATTAGAGAGATTTCTTTTTTTCCCGTTAAAACAGTGTTTCTGTTGTGTGTGTGTTTGTTGTGAAACTTAAAAAGCGAGGTGGGGGGAGGGAGGAGGAGTTTTACTGTGTAAGACGAGGCGAAGGAAGGGGCTAATTCCACACACACACACACACACACACACACACACACAAATACACGGCGCCTGCACTCACAAACGGAAACACTTATCTTGTAGCGCAGCCACATAATCGGACGATTTATATAGACACCAAAAAGGGGTAAATAAAAAATAAAACCGCCGGGCCTTATAAACCGACCCCGATATGGTTTATCTTGTTCCAAGAGAGACTGTGTTTGGTTTCGGGTTTATGCACTCGCGAGCATGCGCGATTGCTGCGCGAGGGAACCCGGATGTTGCGCCGCGTCACATGACCCGGCATAAAAGCGGAACCGGCAAACATGTCAAGGAGGAGAGATGAGGACATGCAGCGCTGTGTCAGAGAGAGTGAGATTGATTGCCGCGACCAGTGGATTACTTTCCACTGCTGGATTTATCTTTACTGGACCACATCAATACCCCTCTTTTTCCGTTTTCGAGCTCCCGGATTTAACATCTAATACCGGTGAGACCGAACCATCTCTCCCGCCACTCACCCTCAAACATTCACAATAACAACACGGACTTTGGACATTGCTTTACATACATACTCCCACACACACACACACACACACACACACACACACACACGCCATCCATTTTTATATTTTGTATATTTATTTGTAGATATTGTATTTTTTTCTGTGCACCTTTTTGTTTAATTGTCACTTAATACACTTTGGGTTTATTTTTGAATCGTTGTGTTGCGTCATTTCTTGTTCAGCTCGGCCTACACCATACCGGAAGTAGATTCTAAGATCCCGTTTTGTGTAACTGAGTATAACAACAAAGCTGAACGTTACAATCTGTTGGGATTTATTTTAACTTTTATTAAAGGTAAAGTGCAGGTAAATTTGTTTTATTTTTACCTCATATATTGTATTAATTATATTTCTGTATTTATTTTTTTGGGCTGTGGAACGGATTATTTGAGTTTTCATTATTTCTTATGGGAAGATTTGATTTGGTTTACGAGTGTTTTGGAATACGAGCCCGCTTCCGGAACGAATTATGCTCGTAATCCAAGGTTCTACTGTACTTAAACTTCGGGTGACAATCAGATGTCAAACTCACCAAAACACAACAAATTTACTCCAGGATACCTATACAGACATTTGAAGTGAATTGCGTTCTTTGGTCACTCACAATGCCCTCTGTGATACCAAAATCTCTGAAGATTTGTTGGAAGAGCTACTCAGATGCCAGGAAGGTGGTAGGTATGCTGGGTATTGTTCTGAGAATGGGATAAGATGATGTATGCAGTCATGCCTTGGAAGTATGATGCTTTGACGCATGCTTGGTCACCTGTACTTCTTCTGCCGGAGCTGAGAGGAAGTAGCAGGTAAGTACCAGGGTACTTAAGGAGGATTTTTTTGTTTGCTTTTATGTACTCTAGGTTTTTGTGGTCTGTGTGAAGAATGAAGTGGTAAAGTGCTCCTTTCAGACGGTGACAACAGTCCTTCAAGTGGTTCTCTGTTTCCTACATAATATTTACTTTCATCTAGGGGTCAGGGGGTAGTTCAGTGGTTAAGGCATTGGTCTATGTTTCAGGAGGTCCCAAGTTCAAACCCAAAAGCCACCAAGTTGCCACTGTTGGGCCCTTGAGCAAGGACCTTAACTCTAAACTGCTCAGATGTATAATGATATTTAAAAAATGTAAGTCGCTCTGGATAAGGGCGTCTGCCAAATGCCTAGATGTAGATCCAGGGTCATCTTCCATGAAAAGAAGATTACTGGGCGGGGCTTCAGTTTTTCTCCAGGGATCTAAAAGAGAGTCTTTTTGCGTTTCTCAAACGCTTGGGTAACAGCTGGATCCTGTAACTGGATCCTGGACTTTCTGACCGAAAGACCTCAGGCAGTGCGGATCGGGAACTATACCTCCAGCACCACCACACTGAGCACTGGGGCCCCCCAGGGCTGTGTGCTCAGTCCCCTGCTGTTCACGCTGATGACTCATGATTGTGTAGCTTCAATCATATCATCAAGTTTGCTGATGACACGACCGTGGTGGGTCTCATCAGCAAGAACGACGAGTCAGTGTACAGAGAGGAAGTGCAGAGACTAATGGACTGGTGTAAAGACAACAACCTGTCTCTGAACGTCGATAAGACAAGAGAGATGGTTGTTGACTTCAGGAGGACACGGAGCGATCACTCTCCACTCAGCATCGACGGCTCTTCTGTGAAGATCGTCAAGAGCACAAAATTCCTGGGTGCCCACCTGGAGGAGAACCTCACCTGGTCCCTCAACACCAGCTCTCTGCATAAGAAAGCCCAACAACGTCTTTTCTTCCAGCTTCCACCACCAATCACAACCTTCTATTGAGGAACTATTGAGAGCATCCTGAGCAGGTGCATCACCGTCTGGTTTGGTAAATGTACCATATCAGACCGATATGATTAGCTGAGAAGATCATCGGGGTCTCTTTCCCCTCTATTGAAGACATTTACACCACACGCTCCATCCGCAAAGGCACCAGCATTGTGGCTGATCAGACACAAACACACCTCACACTCACCCCTCACACACCCCTCACACTCACTCTTCACCCTCCTGCCATCTGGAAAAAGGTACCGAAGCATTTGGGCCTCACAGACTGTGTAACAGTTTTTACCCACAAGCCATCCGTCTCCTCACCACAAAGGGACAGGACTGACACACACACACACACACACACACACACACACACAGATCTACAACCATCTTAATTTGTTCATACCTACCTACCTGAACTGCTCTTTTATTTGCACAATATTTATTTCACTTTGCTATTTACACACAATATTTTTTTAATCATTGCTGCTACTTCAGAAATGTCAATTGTTTACTGCTGCTCTTCCCACTACGTCAACTCGTACCTCATCACTAAAAAGAAAAAAAAAAGTACTGTAACGTGTTACGTTGTTGTGTTTGTCACTCTGTAGCTCTTTGTTTGCACATTTGCACGTGTACTTTGTTGTCTGGTGTCTCTTTTTGTATAGAAATTGATAGTTTTTTAGGTTAACTTAAAAATGTAAATCTGTCATATCTGAGCTAGTCAGCTAATTAGAGCTCTTGGTCAGCTAGCTGGTTCCGGTAAAGTGTGTTGTTAATTTATGTTGTTTGCATGTATGTAGCACCTCGGTCCTGGAGGAACGTCGTTTCGTTTCACTGTGTACTGAACTGTATATGGTTGGAATGACAATAAAAGCCGACTTGACTTGACTTGGATTCCACTGGAGATACTTTGTCCACTTTCTAAGGAGTACTGTGCAGAAGATTATAATTTTTTATATGATCATTTTTGTTTAGCAAATAACAAAATGGAAAGTAAATGAACAAAAGAGAAATCCAAATTAGATCAGTATTTGGTGTGACCAGACTTTCCCTGCACATTATTCCACATACACTTGCACACAGTTTTGAAGGAACTTGACAGGTAGGTTGTTCCAAACGTCTTGAGGAATTAAGCACAGATCTTGATGATGTTACGATCAGGGCTCTTGTGAGGGCCAACACATCATTTTCAGGACACCTTGTTCTTATATACACTGAAGAAAGTTCTTAAATCACTAGCTGCATGTTTGGGGACTTGGTCCTGCTGCAGAATAAATTTAGGGCCAATCAGACGCCTCCCTGATGATGTTGCATGGTGGTTAAATATCTGCTTGGATTTTTCAGCATTGAGGATGGCATTAATCCTGACCAAATCTCTAAATCCATCTGCAGAAATCCAGCCCCAAACTTGCACGGAATCTCTACCGTGCTTCACTGTTGCCTGCAGACACTCATTACTGTACCGCTGTCCAGCCTTTCAGCAGAAACGCAGCAAACACCCTGCCTCCTGTAGCACGCAAACACCCTGCCTCCTGCTACAGCCAAATATTTAACCTTTTTGACTCATCGGTCCAGAGGGCGATTAGAGACCTATTTAGAGCACCTGCTGCCCAGTTCCAATGTTTTTGTGCATGGTTGAGTTGCTTAGCCTTCTTTCCATGTGTAAGAATTGATCACACCAAATATTCATTTAATATATTATAATAATATATAATAATATTATAATAATTATAATATAATAATAATATTATATTGTACAGTACTGTAGATTTTCTTCTGTTTGCTTACTTTGTTTATTTTTATTAATTTACAAAATGCAATTAAAATATATTTTTTTGAAAGCATTATTACTTTACAGCACTGAACATGAAGACAACCACTTTAACTGTGTCCTTTATTCTGTACAATTTTATTTTATATAGTTTTGGCAATGACACTTACTGTTTGCTAATTATTAATAATTACTACTATAATTACAAGCAATAATTCTACTTGCTGTCCAAAAAAACTTTTGGTAAATGTCATTCTATTTACAAAACGTTCTATTAAACATTGTCTGCAATATAAATATATAAACTAAGTAAGTAAAACTAAGATATTTTCCTAAATTTGTTAAATTCCACTGAATGGAGGCTTTTTGCGACCCTGTACACTCCATCACTTAAGAGCCTGTGACTTGTAGCTTCCTCATTGCACTGTTCAGGAAAAGCAAACAATAACAATATAAACTTTTTAACAGGCATCACGTTCAGTACAGAGTACACTCAGAGTAATAAGACAAGTTTTATGATGCTTAGGAAACTCATTACAAACCTCAGGCTTATTATTGTTCAAGTTCATGCAAGCACACACACACACACACACACACACACACAGAGTAATGAGAGGTCTGGGATGGAGACTCGCCACTGACATGATGAAAAAAATATGAAAAGTCAAACAGAAAATAATGACCTGTTTTAAATGTTTTATCAAAGGTGGAACGATCCTGAAATGTTTTGTTCCCCGATATGGAACATTATTAAGGCTCTGGGTTTCAGATTCAGGCCCCAGCGCTGCCGAACTCCACAGAGGAGGAATTGAGTAAGGCACTGAGCCCTCTGTGTTAAAGACGTACTGTTTCCTCCATCAGTGTTGCATGATAAGACAAGAGCTAACTAATGGGAGGCTTCCAAGACCCTGTAAGTAATATTGCTTAGAAAGAAAGATCAATGGCACATATTTCATTACAGTTTTTTTAAAGTTTAGAGACCAGCGATGCTCTACGGCTTAGAGACAGCGGCACTGAATAAAAGATAGGAGGCGGAGCTGGAGGTATCAGAGATGAAGATGTTGAGGTTCTCTTAGGGAGTGACGAGGATGGATTAAGAATGAGTTCATCAGAGGGACAACCCATGTTAGATGTTTTGGAGATAAAGGCAGAGAGGCCAGATTGAGTTTGGACGTGTTCAGAGGAGAGATTGTGAGTACAGCGGAACCTCGGATTGCGAGTAACCCGGTTTGCTCCACAAGACGTGCAAAAATTTTAATAAACGTTGCCTTGAAAAATAAGCGAGTCTTGATTAACGAGTCCTCCTCTCGTCCTCTCATCTATCATGTGGCACGCATGGGCTTCTTGTTTTGATGCCGAGCATCACGTGATTACAACTGAGCCAATGGTTTCTGTTTCCGTTAGTGTGTGTGTGTGTGTGCGCGCGAATCATTGGACAGTGTGCCCCTTACCTCCTCTCGCCTTCTTACACACACACACACACACACACACACACACACACACACACACACACACGCACACACACACGCACACACTCTAACACTGCTCTGTCACGATTCTTTTCAAAGGTAAAGTGCAGGTTTAAAGTGTCATTAGAGGTTCTTGTTTATTTCCCCAATAAAACAATGTTTCCATTAGTGTGTGTGTGTGTGTGTGTGTGTGTGTGTGTGTGTGTGTGTGTGTGTGTGTGTGTGAAAGTCGTCCTGCACAGTAGTCCTCCCCGCTCTCAAATAAGAAAGGAGGGAAGGGGAGGGAAACATTCCTCCTCTCGTCTTACTTTAGCGCAAACACACACATACACAACACATGTGCACACAAACAGCGGAAAGGGAAACGCTTATCTGTCTGGATTTATTTTTACTTTTTTCAAAGGCAAAGTGTAGTTTTTTTTTTTTTTACTTTATATTTTGCATTAATTATCTTTATATATTATTATTTTTGGGCTGTGGAACAAATCATTTTCGTGAAAGAGTTTTGAAATAGATAATGAAAATGAAAGAGTTTTCATTATTTCTTATGAGGGAAATTCTCTTTGATTTGCGAGTGATTTGATATATGAGGTTCCACTGTATGTCTGTAGAAGGATGCAGAGGTTGAACTGAGGTTGGTCTGCCAGGCAGGAGGTCTAGAGGAGACCAGAGAGGAGATTTATGGATGCAGTGAGAGAGGACATGAAGTTAGTTGGGTGAGAGAAGAGGATGCAGAGGACAAGGTTAGATGGAGGCAGATGATTCGCTGTGGCGACACCTGAAAGGGAACAGCCGAAAGACAAAGAAGAATAAACGTTGCACTGATAGGGTATGAAATAAAGATGCGGAAAAGTTGGACTATGTCGCCGCCTTGTGGACATTTTAAACACTGCATTGACACTACCATTAATTTAGCGTTAAAAGTCGACTAAAATGTATTATTTCACTTTAAGAATATTTTTTTTTTTTTCATCTTAAAGGTCAAGGGATGATGGAATGGTTAGCAAACCTACACCAGTAGTAAAGAAAGTTAATGTCTCTGATAACAAAAACTGTGGGTGGACAAAAATACATAATTATTGCCTATATGTATTTTAAATACAGTAACTACAACTACAATGCAATAACACTCCAACAGGACAGTGTTATTATACAGGAGTTATTATAACAATGATAAAATATATGGTTAATTATTTTTCATGCTGAAATCAAATGCTTTTTTATTACTCACTCACTCACTCACTCACTCATCTTCTATACCACGGCCACGGGGGGCCTGGAGCCTACCCCAGGAGACTGATGGCACACATGGCGGGGGACACACTGGACAGGGTGCAGGGTGCCAATCCATCGCAGGACACATGCGTTTTATTCGTTATCATTAAATTATGATTATTAAATATTATATTTTTATTATTAAATATTTAATTTCTAAAATGCTTCTTTGAAATATTTTATGCGGAGTGTGAATATTTTTATTTGATTTCTTTTTAAACGCACTATACACATTTGTCACTTATGAAGCTGCAAATGTTTATCACGTCCAACTTCCTTAACACCGTCAGCTAAGTCACTACGAGCAGCTAAACTTAAAATCACGTCAGAATGATTGATTGTAACGTTTAAACAGATTTTAGATTATTATAGTGTAAAACTGTATCAGTACAAAAGTTGCAGGTTAATCCGGAACTCTATTCGTTGTCACGGTTTCCTCCGGAGCTCTTATAGCGACGCGCTCTGGACGAACCAATACCAAATCCCGCTGCTTTCCCTGTGTAAGTGCACTAAGTTTAACACTCTGCACGTTGATTTATTAAATATGATAAATTATGCAGTTCAATATTATAAATATATGGAGTATATATATTTGTATTCTATCTGGAAAGTCTTCGA
This sequence comes from Clarias fuscus, assembly GCA_030347435.1. Classification (NCBI taxonomy): domain Eukaryota; kingdom Metazoa; phylum Chordata; class Actinopteri; order Siluriformes; family Clariidae; genus Clarias; species Clarias fuscus. The sequence continues at coordinate 36,656,010 of CM059213.1, forward strand.
CGGATTTTATTGCTGTCTGAATCCTGTGACAATCCTGTGAAGGGTCCCTATGTAGGGAAGGAGGAGGGGTTTGCGACAGAGCCCGCGGGAAATCCGTCTGACTCTCAGCTGCTCAGATCCGCCCGGTGTAAACACACACACACACACACACACAGTGAAACTTTCCCCCGGCGCGTGTTTAACTCACACCATGGCCTCCCGCTCCCTGTCCTCTTCCCCCGACTCTGCGGCGGGCAGGGGGTCCGACTCCAACAGGCCCGAGGCCGGGGAGCAGCGCGGTGTGGAGTCCGGTACCGGCTCGGACCCGGAGGGAGACGCGCTCGAGCACGAGTTTGAGTTCGCCGCGGAGAGAGTGCGGGGGCTCGTGCAGACCGCGAGCAGGGAGCAGCTACTGTATCTGTACGGCAGATACAAACAGGTAACACACACACACACACCTGTACAGAAATACACACATAAGTACAGAGAAACTGAATACACACGTGGACAAAATTGTTGGTACCCTTCGGTCAATGAAAGAAAAACTCACAATGGTCACAGAAATAACTTTAATCTGACAAAAGTAATAATAAATAAGAATTCTATGAATGTTAACCAATGAAAGTCAGACATTGCTTTTCAACCATGCTTCAACGGAATTATAAAAAAAATGAACTCATAGAACAGGCCTGGACAAAAATGATGGTACCCCTAACTTAATAGTTTGTTGCACAACCTTTTGAGGCAATCACTGCAATCAAACGATTCCTGTAACTGTCAATGAGACTTCTGCACCTCTCTGCAGGTATTTTGGCCCACTCCTCATGAGCAAGCTGCTCCAGTTGTTTCCGGTTTGAAGGGTGCCTTTTCTAGACAGCATGTTTCAGCTCCTTCCAAAGATGCTCAATAGGATTGAGGTCAGGGCTCATAGAAGGCCACTTTAGAATAGTCCAATGTTTTCCTCTTAGCCATTCTTGGGTGTTTTTAGCTGTGTGTTTTGGGTCATTTGTCCTGTTGCAAGACCCATGACCTGCGACTGAGACCCAGCTTTCTGACACTGGCCAGCACATTTCTCTCTGGAATCCCTTGATAGTCTTGAGATTTCATTGTACCCTGCACAGATTCAAGACACCCTGTGCCAGATGCAGCAAAGCAGCCCCAGAACATAACAGAGCCTCCTCCATGTTTCACAGTAGGGACAGTGTTCTTTTCTTGATGATTCAGTTGAAGCATGGTTGAAAAGCAATGTCTGACTTTCATTGGTTAACATTCATAGAATTCTTATTTATTATTACTTTTGTCAGATTAAAGTTATTTCTGTGACCATTGTCAGTTTTTCTTTCATTGACCGAAGGGTACCAACAATTTTGTCCACGTGTGTACACACAAACACACACCTGTACAGTGATATATACACACACACACACCTGTACAGCGATATATATATATATACACACACACACACACACACACACACACACACCTGTACAGAGATACACACACACAGAGTTACAGCACTGTGTCATTGTATAACGTTGTGTGTGTTTGACAGGCCACAGTCGGGAAATGTAACACCCCGAAACCGGGGTTCTTTGATTTCGAGGGTCAGAGAAAGTGGTGAGACACGTCACCTTTCACAACACACTCACCTGTAATAGACCCACCTGTAATAAAAAACATGCCCACCCGTAGCAACAACACGCCCACCTGTAACAGACCCTCCTGCAACAGCACGCCCATCTGTAGCGACAGCACGCCCACCTGTAGCAACAACACGCCCACCTGTAACAGACCCTCCTGCAACAGCATGCCCACCTGTAGCAACAATGCATTCTCCTGTATCATCAACACACACGTAACAACACATATTGTACAGATTTCCACATGAATTCAGAACAGTTGTGAAATTTAGTGTAATCTTACAAAACTTATTGTATGAATAATATAAGTACATGTGTGTACGCGTTTCTGTGTGTGTGTGTGTGTGTGTGTGTGTGTATGTGTGTATGTGTATGTGTGCAGGTCAGCATGGAAGCAGTTAGGTGATATGAGTAAGGAGCAGGCCATGCAGGAGTACATTTCCTCTGTACACACACTCGATCCAGAAGGATTTAAGGTAAATCACACACACACGCACACACACACACACACACACACACACACACACACACACACACACACACAGTGTTTGTCCATTAGGGGGCAGTATTATATTATACTGTATATCTCTCACTTGCACATGTGACCTTTACACACCTGTCTGTCTGTCTCACTTTTTTCCCTCTTGATGTCTATTCAGACGTGTCTTCCTCTTTCCCCTCCCTCCTTCACTCTGGGTCTCTCATTATGTTGTCCTTGTTCTCTTCTGTTTCTCTCTCTCTCTCTCTCTCTCTCTCTCTCTTCTTCTCTGTCTGTTCCCCTCCTCCTTCTCCTGTGTGAGATGTCTTTTTCTCTCTCTCTGTGATGTAACACATTCTGACTGCGCGCGCACACGCACACATACGCACGCAAACACGCACACGCGCGCGCACACACACACTTTAGCAGGACAGACAGTTGAGTGCGCAGCTGCTCTTCATCCCATCTTTTGTTAGACGAGTGCGAGGACAGTGAGGGCGCATCAGCAGCGGTTCTGTTTTAATCACAGCGAGTGCACTTCGATCCGGGAAAGTGCTCACTCACATGCTTTTACACTCACTGCTGCGTTACAATCACGGAACGCGCGCACACACACACACTCACACACACAATGCAGCTGTCAGTAAAACAAACACATATACACACACACAAACACACACACTGCTCCTGCCATTGTATCAAAGAGGAATGTCTCTGATATAATATTCCTTTTAGTTCTTTCTTTTTAATTTTATCTGTGTGTGTGTGTGTGTGTGTGTGTGTGTGTGTGTGCGTGCGCACAGGGTTCATCTGAGAGAAGGAGAGGAGAGCACAGGACAACATTTGGCGGTGCATCTGTGAGCTGTTTGTACCAGCAAGAGACGATCAGGTCTCTCTCTCTCTCTCTCCCACACACACACACACACACAATTTGACTAATCAGTTTCAGCTAATGGAACACAGAATCTGACCTTCGGGGCGGAGCTTACACTCTACACCTGTACTGTCATTTACATCATGTCTGTTTTAATGTCTTTAGTAGAAATTAAGATACTTTTTGTGTCAAAAAGGGCGCCGCCTAAGTTACATTACCTGATCATGTGACATCATCTGGAACATGTAGTGCTCAGTGTAAAAAAAAAAAATAAAAGAATAAAAAAAGAATATATATATATAAAATATGCATTGAGCCCCGTCTCAAACTGTAAAAGTGTGATGTTTAGCGATGAAGTAAAACAGCGTTGTTCGTTACACGTCTCTTATTCCTTATGTGATGAGTGGAGAGGATGTCACATGACGCCAGCGCAGGGGCGTCGCCCCAAAGCGAGTCTGGAGCTGAGTGTGATTGCATGGTGACCATGCGGAGTTTTATCCTTATGTCCGTAAACAAATGATATAATTATATATTTTTCCCCCCACTCTTTTCCGTCGGACTTGACCAATAGAATTGTCTCCAGCGGCCGTGGCGATGATGTCATCATAACGAATGGAGTTCACTGTTAATTAACCTAATTAAAAACGAATTTATCAGGTGCAGCAGGGGGATTTATTAATGACCTCCACTGCACTCCTGTGATTAACGCCACAGTATAGATATTCATTACATCTACTGTAACCCTGCAGGACACACACACGCACGCACACACACACACACACACACTGTTGTATTGTTATTCCCAGAACACACGGCTTTGATGTCTTTATTTCATGAATCCAGGTTAGTTGTTAATGATGATGACGTCAGAACAGTTGAGCTCTCCTTTGTTTTTGATAGTTAACTGTGTGTGTGTGTGTGTGTGTGTGTGTGTGTGTGTAGGGAGGAGGATAAAAACATATTTGATTACTGTAGAGAGAACAACATCGAGCAGGTTCGCACAGCGCTGAGCGCCCACAACATTGACATCCACACCAAGGACGAGGAGGTAGGAGGGCTCTCTCTCAAATCACTTCCTGTTCACTCCCTACTGCCTTACTTCCTACACTCTGCTCATTCCCTACTCTCTACATTCGTCTCACTCCATATACAATTACTTCCTGCACCCTGCACTCCCTATCCCCTTATTTCACATACTGTGCTCACTCTCTATCTCATTACTTCGCACACTCTGCTCACTCCCTATCCATTTGCTTCACACACTCTGCTCACTCCCTAACCATCTACTTCACACACTCTGATCACTCCCTATCCCATTACTCCCTATACTCTGCTCACCCCTTATTCTCTGCACTCTGCTCACTCCTTATTCCTTACTCCAAACACTCTGCTCACTCCCTACTCCCTAACATCTTACACTCTGCTCACTCCCTTTACCCTTACTTTACACACTGCTCACTTCCTATTCCCTTACTCCCTACACACTGCTCACTCCCTGTCCCCTTACTCTCCGCACTCTGCTCACTCCCTTTCCCCTTATTTTACACACACTGCTCACTCCTTTTTTTCTCATTTATTTGGATTATTTCATTCCTGCTCACACCTCTCTCCCCCTCTCTTTCTGTCACTCTTATGGTCCTGTAATGCTGTAGTGTTGTAAACTGACCTGCAGGAGGAGCTGTTGTAGTTTCAGCTCTTTTACACTTAGAAAATGTGTTTAAATGCAGCTTTAGCGATGGAACTGTTCTAAACACACACACACACACACTCAGCTGTTAGGACTGCCACTACTCTCACTGCTATTATTTCTACAATCTTTATTGATACAATCACTACTAAAAAATAATAATAGCAATAATAATAATTTCCAGATAAATATCAGAGGCGATATCAAGATAGTGGAAGCAAATAATAAGCAGATGAGAACAGTTTAACCCCAGTATCACAAAGGTAACTTTCATATATATTATAAATACAGTTTATTTTCAGCAGCTGATGACCAGCACTGCTTTAATATAAGGGGAAATAAACTTTCCGACAGACCTCTGACCTGTGTGTGTGTGTGTGTGTGTGTGTGTGGGGAGTGGGGGGGGTCGGGGTCAGCGTCTGTCTCTGCAGAGGCCAAACACATTAGCTTTAAGGTCTGAAGAGGAGAGGCGTGGGAGAAAAACAGAGAATTACGGAGCTGCAGAATGAAGAGTGAGTTTCTCAGAGCTTTTGGACTTTCAGGAGGTGTGTGTGTGTGGTGTTTAGGGGGTATTTTATTTTTGAGTGGCAACAGTGTAGAGTAAGTATGGCAAGGTTCAGGGGTTTTAAACAGGGGTATGTGTGCAGTATTGGGGTGGTGGATGGGGCATTCAGGAGTATGACTAGAAAACTGTTTGTATATTGGGAAGGCACCTGTCGAAGTTTGAGGTATTTATGGGAGTTTGGAGATGTTCAGATGTTTTTGTATAGAGGTTGGGTATGGGGCAGTGAAGGGCCGTTTCAGATGTTTGTGAAAGATGTTCGTCTGTTCTGGGGTAATTAGGTGTTTTTAGGGAATTTGTGAGGTATAAGATATCAAATGTTTTCAGGTATGTTATTCTGGGATTTTTTGGGTATTTACACCATCAGGTGATAGTTGCTTTGGGTGGGATTGGGGAGTAATTTGGGGTTTCTCATGAGTATTGCATTATGATTATGAAGAGTATAGTGTTGTATCGAGTGGTATTGTTTCTCTGTGGACGTTGGGTGTGTAGGTGGTGGAGGGGGAGTACTGGAGGTGTTTATGGGTTAGTAGGTAGTTATGTATAGCGCGCTGGTGCGTATGTGGGAGTTTGGAGTATAAAAGTATGATGTCATGACGCTGGGATTAGGTGTGGTATTTGAACAGTATTTACAGAACAACATTATATAGGATGTAGGGTATTTCAGGTATAGGGATAGTGTAAGGGGTAGTTATGGTGTAGTTACAGGGTATTTTAAGTGTTTGAAGTATTTAAGTTGTTTTTGGTGGGGGTGAGGATCAGAGTGTTTGGGGAGGTGTTGAGGAATATTTCAGGATGTTGTGTTAGAGTATCATTTGTCCATCCAGGGGCGTCAGTAAAGGAGGTTTGAGGTGATGAAGAGTGTTTAGGGTGTAATTGGGGTGATAGGGATGGATGGGTGGTATATGGTGCTGTGTAGAGCTTTCATGAATATTGGGTGTTTGGAGAGTATTTAAGATGTTTTGGGGATTCTGGTGGTGTGTTTGGGGAGTATTTGGGATAATAGATGGTATTTATGGAATACCAGCAGTTTAGGGGATGAACAGGGGGGAGTATTGGAGATATTTCTTGGTATTTATTTATTAGGAGACTAAGTATTAATCAGAGTTTAAAATGAATTAGCTACTGTAAGTGTGCTATGAGTGGGTATTTGGAGTAGTTAAAGGTACATTTGTTTGAGGGTATTTAGGAGAAATTGGTGGCATTTAGTAATGGCATACAAGAGGGTCAGGCTATACGCGGGGTATCACTGAGAGGTTCTTCACAGTATTATGAGCACTTCAGGGTTGCAGGCGGTATCACAGGAAATTGTGGACATGTTTGTATATTTCAAGGGTATTTTTTTAATTTCTGGAGGTGTGTAAGTTTATGAACCTGTCCTAAAGAGGCACTAGGGGATGATGTCATCATAAGAGCTTCAGCCAATCACAAGGCGTCCTGGAGAGACTCATTAATCCATCAGCAATCATAGGATCGCTCACCAGGATCAATGCTACACTGATCAATATTATAAAGCACTTAGTGCTGCTTTCTCCTGCGCGCTCTCCGCCTCGGCTGGAATTCATACGTGGAATTCTGTCGTGTCATTTTATTGGATACCGTAAACAGTGTAAAAGCTTTAGCTAGCTGAAGCGCTAACACGCAGCTTGCATTTCAGTACAGCTATATCTCATGCGCCGTGTCCTCACTGCCTCTCTGATCGCCGTGCCCTACACCTGAGGAATCATCTCGCACTTGACCGGAATGTACGTTAGACTCGCGGCGTTCCCAGCATCCCTGGCAGAGCAGCACACTGATCACTGCACAGTGGACCAACGATGGTGTTTACGTAGCCTGTATAGTGAATCGGGTCTATGGTTTGGACACGCCCACAGTGCACACCTCATTTGATATGTAGTGAACAGGGTGTGTGATTTGGGACCGACCTACGGTTATGAAAAACGAAGCAAACATGGAAGTGTCAAAATGTGCAGTTGCACTGGCTACGATTTGAACTGAATGATCATAATGTTTATGTAACGTGTAGTAAAGTGTGTGTGTGTAATTTAGGACACATCCAGGGAAGAGCATTGACTATGTGTTCTACATAATGATTATGGTGTGTGATTTGGGACACGCCCACAGTGGACTGATGATGGAGTGTATGTAACCCGCAGTACTCTGACCTGTAGCTACGTGCTGGAGTTTTGTTTCCCTGTGTTCTGTTTTTGTTAAGCTCGTGCACCGTGTAGTGAACAGGGCGTGGTTTTTAGACTGATGCTATGTTTAATCTTTGCAGACTGGAGTAGGAGGGATGTTGGTCTGTGTGTGTGCTGAAAAGTTGATGAACAGTCAGAGGGAACAGCGTGCATAAGAACTCCTCACGGCGCGCACCCTGCTCCCTCATAAATATCCATTTTAGCGTCGGGCCGCGGTGATCGATGCCGTTTAAACGCAGGAATTCACCGTAAGGAGTTTGCTTTATCTAATTGGCCGTCGGTAAAAAATGAAGTGGGCAGCAGACGCGAGGTGATGGGGGAATTTTTTCTCCTCTGCGCTCTATCCATCCATCATGGCCGCCTGCGCTATACGCTAACCGCCCATTTGTTTCTGGAGCACAAATACCCATAATGCTCCTCTCTCTCTCGCTCAGAGCGGGACTCGACCTGCCATCACCTCGGGAGGCGGCCTGCAGCGGGCGAGGCTCTGAGTTATAAACTGCTGCACATAATTTATTTATTTTTATTTCTGTGCTGAAGTTTAACTTCATGAGGATTAAAGGGATCAGAGGCGGGGCTTTAATCTCTCTCTCTCTCTCAAACACACACAAAGCTATCTGAGTATTAGGTTTAAACTGACGCTTTTTTTTTTTTTATAAATTAACTTTCCTGCTCTTAGCTCCTCCCCTTTTAGAATTAGCTTTAGGAGATCGTCCCTATTTTGTAATCTCCTCCTCTTTTCACCTCACTCACCTGTCCTGAGCTGCTTCACCTGTTTTCATCCCACTCACGTGGTTTAAGCTCCTCCCCTTTAAACATCACTCTTCCGCTCTTACCTTTTTTACATTTCTTTTTTCAACCCACTTACCTATCCTAAGCCCCTCCTTCTGTTTTTTTTCACACAATTTACCTGGTCTAAGCCCCTCCCCCTTTTTAAAGATCTCTTACCTTTTTCAGGGTCGAGCGCTGCTGCACTGGGCGTGTGACAGAGGACACAAAGAGCTTGTGACTTTCTTACTGAACAACAACGCCAACATAAACAGCCAGGTACGTGCACACACACACGCACACACACACACACACATTATTAAAGTGGTGTCTTCATGTATTCACTGTTGCAGTACTTTTTTCTTCCATTTCGAGGATGGTTGTGTTCCAAGACAATGCCATCTCATAATTTAGCTCATTGTAAGATGTTGCCATGGTTACAGGTCACTAGGAATGCAGAAGCGTTGCAGAACCTAGGTCTGATATTTTTTTCTCTTCAGTATCTTCCTGTAAGCCAGTGTGTGGGCGGAGCCTGCTCACCTTCTTACCTGCTGCTTTTAACCGCTCATTTAGAGCTGATGAGCGATTCTTTACACCCAAAAAATACTACTTTGAGGATTCAGTACTCTTTTTTTTTTTTTTTTTTTTTTTTTGGGCTGCGCGAGTGTGTGACTGTGTGGTGTGTGACTGTGTGGTGAGTGACAGTGAAAGAATCCTGGATGAGACGCAGTCGAGATTTATTTACGCTTAGTGAGAGGAGCTACAGGTGAGCTTCAGGTTTGGGTGTAAATAAAGAATCATAATATAATTCACACACACACACACACACACATGCACGCACAAGTTTTAGAAGTTTATTCTCTGCATTAATCCTCCTGAAGCTGCTTGTCCTGATCCTCCATGAGACAGATCAATCAGAAGTAATCAGCCAAAGTATGAGTTTGTTTTTATAAAAATAAAACCCACATTATCAGAACATTTACAAATGACTTTCATTTTTAAATGTTAGAGATTAGGATTTCTAAAGATTAACACATCTGGGGGATTTAATATGAAAACCTGGTTCAGCGCGGTGCTCAGGTACGAGCTACAGCATCTAAATCCACCATTTATTTAAAAATAAAACACACACACACACACACACACACACAAAAAGCTTTTTATTTTGCAAGTTTGTCCAACTTTGTTTTAAAAATCTGATTTTGGATCAGACCCACGTTGTAGTGTCGCCTCAACACATGCGTCTGCAGAGATCAGACCTGAGGGAAGTCCACTGATTTAACATAGAAATACTTCAGGATCTTCAATACTGATTTGTTTTTAATAATCTTCCATATTTTGCTTTCTTCATTAAAATTTGTTTATAATTCTCACTTTTTCTTTCTTAGAATTTTCAATTGATAAAAACCAAAAAAATAATATCATCTCAATATTACTGTGATGCAGGATAATATCCAATCATGATACTTTACTACAATTCACAACAAAACTGAGAAGGTAAAAAGACATTTAAAAACTAAAATGAATGTCTATATATTTTTTTATTGTAAAGGATTAAGGGTAAAATTGGTGTAAAAATATTAACAATGGAAACTTTACAAAACTTTAAAGATGTACTTTGCTTATATTTCACCTTGAAGAATTACAGTCAAATATGTAATAATTTTTATGGCTAAATGTTTAAAGTTTTATTTACTTAAAACAATGAATATAACTTTACAAATCCCAGAAAATAACTGCTTTACATTTTTTTAACTGCATTTAATTCTTAGCATGCAAATATTCTCTAACATATAAAATAAAAAGTATAAAGACAAAGTTCTGCTTAATCATGTGACTCGGGTTCATTATAATATCTGAGTCAAAATGTGTCTAACGCACGGACAGAGACACAAACAACCAACAGGATATTCTGTAGTTAAAAAAGTTATTGCATTTTAAAAGATATTAAAAATAAAATATTGAAATTAAAAACACGACGGTATTGTGAAATTATTTTCAACTGAAGGCCAGTATTGTTTCTCCCAAACCCTGATACAGATACTACGTAGCTACTGTAGGGAACAAAATGATTTGTAATAATCTCTTACTCATGCTGTATAGCGCTTATCCTGTACAGGGCTAGAATCTAACCCGAGGCACGAGGCGGGGTACACCCTGCACGGGGTGACGGTACATCGCATAGATTTGTAATAATATTATCGACATAATATTCATTCTAACAAGAGCATAAAATTAACCAAGATCATTAAAATACAGTGAAATACAATAGTTGATATAAGTGCAAAAAGTCTTGGCAAATGAAAATATCTTGAATGTGGTCAAATTTATCTGAAGCTTCTTAATATATGCTTACAACAAAACAAATATAAGACTAGACACATTTTACTCATTTTTAAGAGTAACTTTCATGAAAATTTAGTTTCTTCATTGGCATAAATGTTTGATTATTTCATGGCGTTAATGTTTGAAAAATGATGTGTCAATAGAACAAGAAATTTATTCTAAACAGATATAAATGTAAAATGTGTAACTTTTAACTTGTGTAACTTGTGTAATAAGCTTAACTCTTATATTCGGTTTGCTGTAATCATGTATTAAGATGCTTCAGATTCATTAGTTCCAACATATTCGAATTTTGCTAAGATATTACTTTTTGCAGCGTCATCCTTCACAAACCTCACACTAGGTCCAAAAAAATTTCCAAAACATTTTTGACACTGATATTTTACAGTAACTTTGTGAAGCAGGCTCTGCCCTGTTTATCAGGATTGTTTTTTTTATCACCATTAAATAAAAGCGATTATTTTCATTTCATGATTGGAATGGTGTGTGTGTGTGTGTGTGTGTGTGTGTGTGTGTTGTGAGGTGTTCCATTATAATTTCAACAATTTAGATTTAATCAGTAGATGGTAGCGGATACCACAGAGTATTTATCAGTAATCCTGGATCAAGAGGACTGCTACAGGTAGCAGCTCCGTCCAGAATCAGTTCACCTTCTTCTTCTTTTTTTTTCCCGCCACCTGTCCGAGATTTAGGGGTGATGCAAAATATTTGTGTAACAGCAGCTCTAGCACAGCCTCAAATTGCAAATATTAAGTATGACGTGTTGTTTAACAACGAAAGAACAATAACTGTTGGGTTAAGAGGAATAAAACACCACCTGTCTTGCTAATAATATAACCTGTGTTTAATATTAAATTTGTGCTTATTCACATATGTATTGCAGTATTTCACAAGTGTGTGTGTGTATGTGTGCGTGTGCATGCGTGTGTGTGTGGTACCAAAACTCGGAATTCTAAGGCCACTCACAGGTTCGATTGTGAGTGAAGCTACACACTGTTTAAGCACATGATGGATGACGCCATGTTACACACAGCATACAGACGCGATATTACATACGCGCCACACACACACAGACACACACACAGACTTGGAGCAGCTGTTTGAGATTCAGTGCTGAGAGCGGCAGTACTTTCAGGCCCCTCGTATTCCCGCTGAGCAACAAATCACCCTGATTTTCTGCATCATAACGAATCTCGCGCTCAATCCGTCAGGAGCACGCCAGCTTCTCACCGAAACACACCGTTCTGCAGTATTTATTTTTTTCTACCAAACACATTTTGTAAGAATGATGTTTGTGTGCATTTATTTAAAGTATTGCTTTGGGGCGCCAATAGTTTTGATGAATATATTTTGGATTCTATGAAAAACAGTTTCTTTTTTTTTTTTTTAGATGGAAAAATGAAGTACTGTGTGCTGTTTGTTATATAAGAAATTGTGCTCACTACCGTGCAGTAATAAATAATAAGTAATAAATGTTTATTAAGGAGAATGTAAATCATAACTAGAAAGAAAGACAAATATATATATATATATATATTTTTTTATATATAATTTATTAATGACCAATTTTTCCCTTTCATGCACCTCTCCTCATCACATTGGTGTTAGCATTTAGCGGCTCAAGTTTGCTATCTTGAGCTCCAGGCTATGGTGACTGTGTCTGCTGTGATTCTAATGTAAATATGCGGATGAAAGTGGACACACATTTCTAACGACTGTTTTTAATAAATTGACAACATTAAAAGTTACTAAGTACATCTACAACTTCTTTCATTCCTACATTTAGTACGCAGTAACTTTTCACTAATGGTTATGATTTTAATGTCAAATTTGCAACTTTACAGTCAGAGGTACAACAACATGTCTCCATAAAACTTTACATCCACACATATGACTTTACACACAGGCCTACCACTTTACACCCCTACTTATGATTTTCTTAACACTTAACTGATTCATTTAGATAAAATAATTTGTATAGCATAAGTTACTCATGAAATAATTTGTTCTGTATGTATGTATGTATGTATATATATATATATATATATATATATATATATATATATATATCGTTTCTGAAAGTCATACTGTGGCACATGGCTAACTGTAATACTTGAGGAAGAAGGGGGGGACACAAACCAAAGAAGAGACGTAAAGTGGCAATGAAAAAGTTTTGAATTATAGTAGAGTTCATACAGGACATCAGTGTGAAAGAAGGACATCATAGAGTTACAGCTTTACACTCAAAGTTGTGATGTTCTACTTTTAATAGCCACAATATATTCTGACTTGTGACTTTGCACCCGGAATTATTAGACTTGTTACTCTGACTTTCTACTCGAGTTATGGCTACGAATTTTACATCCAGAGTTACGGTTTTACACCATAATTACAGCATTGCGCCCAGAGTTAAGACTTTCACCCAGAGTTAGGACTTGACTTGCACTCTGACATTAAACCCAGACCTTCTCCTTCACACTGGTTTACGTTTTTACGGCCAGACTTACACTTTTACACTCTAACTTATGATACTGACTTTCTAGCCTGACGTGCGACTTTACATCCAGAAGTGTGACTTTCTACCCTGACTTGCACCATTATACCCTGATTTATGCCTTCATGCCTATGACTTTATATTTAGACTTATGACTTTACACCCTTGCTTACTACAGTACTTTACAGATGTACTTTGACTTTGAAAGTATTTTATAAAGTTATATGACTTATGTTCTAACTTTATATGACTTTTGACTTTATAAAATATGACTTTATACCTTGACTTATGACTTTACTTTTTGACTTACGATTAAGACTTACTTCCTACTTTGATTTTATAGATAAATAATTACATGTCGATCTCACTGCTAGTAGGCTAATGCTGATTTATCGGGTAGTAGGCTAACGTTTCTCCAGTTGTTAGGAGACTGATGTTCGTCAAATTGCTAGAACGCTAATGTTTATCGAATCATGAACAGCAATCCATTAACTGACACTAACGTCACCTATTTATTTTCATCATCTTTACTGTTGTTGTGTGTCTATTAAAATTTTGAGCCAAACAGGATCTAAAAGGTTAAAAATAAAAAACAAACATGCAAAACATGTGACAAGAGCTCTTTAGCAAGCATCATTGGCTGTTAAATATTTTCTTGCTGCGTCTCTCATTCGTCCCTGCCAGCCACAATATGGACACTCAACAGCTTTATTCCTGCTGCTCGAAGCGTTCACATAAATACTGCAGAACATTAAAGCTGTCCACAGAGCGAGAGAGAGAGAGAGAATGAATTAAAGTATTTCCCAGCAGAGGCTGGAATTGCCCTGCTGCTGCTTTATTGGTCTTTCCCCTCATGAGCTCTTTAGCTTTGCCTGCAGCATTGATTTTCATATTAGTGTGGTTTATGCATTTATTTATTTTTTGTAGTTGTTTTTAAACTGTGCATATGATCCTGCGCTTGCCCATGTTAATTCCCTGCCACTCCTGGCCTAAAATGGAATCACTTAATGGAGCCAAAGATGTCCCCGGGGATGGAGGGAGGGATGGAGGGATGGAGGGAAGGAGTAAGCGAGGGAGGGAGGGAGGGAGGGAGGGAGGGAGGACTGAATATGGTTAACGTTTTGTTTACAGAGACGCTCTCTAAATGCTGAATAGGCACACTGAGAAAAGACTCGCGCAAATCAATGGCGAGAAACCATCAGCGGGTAAAAACTCAGAAAAATCAAAGATGGAGAAGGACGGAATGAATGCCGATCCATCTGCCTTCTGGGATGGAATCGTGCTGGATCTGTGTTTAGGGGTGGCAGTGCACTTTTGTGAGATTTACTGAATGGGATGATACATTATACAGTAAAGTCAAACGTACATGCACCCCTGACCATCCATATGTCCCTGTTGAACGTCCTATTCCTGATTTATCCCTCTGTGTCCTGTTATAACGCACTCCACTCTTCTAAGAAGGCTTTCCACCAGATGTTGGAGTGTAGTCGTGGTGATTTGTGTTCATTCAGCTACAGGAGCATTAGAGAGCTCAGGCGCTGATGTTTGTATGTCGAGGAAGCTCCAGTTCACCCCGAAGGTGTTCAGTGTAGTTGAGTTCAGTCAGGGGCTCTGTGCAGGACACTCACGTTCTTCCACTCCAAAATAGTGTTAACACGCAATGTCTTGACAGAGCTGGCTTTGTGGATCTCACAGGAGTGTTGTCGTGCTGGATGCATGCCAGAGTTTTATACTACTCTATTTGAGAAAGTCTGTATTTGGTACCATCATTCTCCATGGAGTAGCTTGATGCCCCTAGTACTGTCATGTCTAATAGACTGATTTGCCTTGACATATGCTTGACATTTGGTCCTTAGTTAAATTTATTAACGTGATCTTACTCCGTTATAATCAATGCTTCCTGCACCAAGTAGTCTCCTTAATCCTTTAACTCTCTGCTCAGCTTCTTGGTCGAGCATTTTAATCAATAATTTTTATAAAATTGATCCAAAAGTCAAAGCTTTTGAACTACCGGTCAATCTCAATTCCTACCCTCACCTATGGACATGAGCGTTGGGTCATGAGTGAAAGAACAAGATCACAGATACAAGTGGCCAAAATGGGTTTTCCCAGAAGGATAGCTGGCTTCTCCCCTAGAGATAGGATGAGAAGCTCAGTCATCCATGAGAGACTCTGAGTAGATCCTCTGCTCCTTTGCATGGAAAGGAACCAGCTGAGGTGATTCAGGCAACCTGAGGCTTAGGTGAAGAGAGCATTTATCATATCTCCATGTAGTGGGTAGAGGTGGCCAGGGAAAGGAAAGAGTGGGGTTCCATGCTGGAACTGCTATCTGCCCAACTTCAGACAAGCAGGTTAAGGATGCATGGATGGGCATTTTAATTGTTATATCATATTGAAAAATGTGTTGATCTTAACCTGATTGAGTGATCTCTACCACTTGGTTGAGGTGTTCTATACTAAAAAAAAAAGTGTATGTTTTTAAATGAATTTTTTTACTTGGTTTGGTATCGGTTAAATATATTAATAGTTTTACAATGAAGTCACATCTCAACCATTTGGAAAAGGTCTATATTGGGGTCTGTTGGAAAATGTTATTGCATTTTATTAAGGAAATGCATTATGCTGAGTGAGGCATTTTCTTTAGTTTTGGGGTGAGTCCCAAAGTTTAACCTGAACCTTCCGATCTGTGGAGATACTTTAACCCAATGCCTAACATCCAACCTCAATCACATAATATCCGGACTTGCTAAAACAGCCCCAACTACACCTCAAGAAAAATGAGCTAAACCCCATTACTTAAACCCAAGTTCCCTAAGTGGATATCTTAGTTAGCTCCGCCCACTTGTCATACCTGGGAAAGAAGGGACTAGCACTGCATTCAGTGGCTGGGTGTTGGGCATTGGGTGCGAATCGAACTTCTGTATGACAGGCGAGAAACCTACCACTTGGCCACCACCATCTAGAAATGTCTATATAGGCACCCTAACTAGGTCTTTTATTGTACACGGATGGCATCCAGCCATCTCAAGGATTGTTTGAAGGGTACGCAGACACACACATCGACTTCTGCAACACAACCTCTAACTGACAAGGTGAACACACTCGCCTACAGGTGAAGCAGATGCAATTAGGCCTCAATGGGTCTCTTGATCCTTTTAACACACATACACACACAAACATGTAAATGTTTTTTTCTTGTGTGCGTGTGTGTGTGTGTGTGTGTGTGTGTGTGTATTCTGATGAATGGCACTTGCTGATTAGTGTGGATCTGCATAAGAACAGACCAAAGCTCTATCGATCCCTCTATCCGCTGCACTCGTTCATCATAAATCATCATTACTTACCCATTTCCCTCACTTCTCCAACTGTACTGTCGGGGGGGGAGAGACAGATTACGAGAGTGAAAAGAAGAAACACATTGGGGGAGAGAGAGAGAGAAAAGAAAGGGAATAAAGAGAAAGACAGGGAGAGAGACAGGAAGGAAGTGTGAGAGAGAGAGAGATACATAGACCATTACACAGAACCTATTTTCTCTCTAAACTCTCTATTCTTTTCCATTATGTTTTTTTCATGTCTTTTTTTCCCTATTGTTTCTCTCCATTCTCCTATCTGTGTGTGTGTGTGTGTGGGTGCGCGCGCGCATCACTCCTATAATCCAATTGGTGAATACTCAGGGGTTTTTGGCTCAAGACGTAGAGCGATAGAGCGAGAGTGGAATATTGATAGAGTCTTTAGAGTACACACACACACACACAATAACATGCTTTCGTGTCATGATATTTGCTTAGTTTTTTATATAATATTTTAAATTCTTATTGTTATTATTAATGTTGTTATTACTGTAAGTAAATGAAGCGTGGATCGTGACTGCTGCGTCTCTGCTCTGATCGGTCACAGAGCCTAAACCACCAGCGGCTGTGTCTCATTCAGAATTCATCATACACCTCATCACCTGTCATCACTCCAACTGGGAGGAAGGAGGAAAAGTAAAACAGAAAGTAAGGAAGAAGTAAAGAGTAAATAAGGGGAAAAAAGAAATGAAAAAGAACAAGAATGTGGTGATAAAAAGGAGGAGAATAAGTGTGGAAAAGAAAGTGGAAGGAAGGAAAGAAGTGGTGGTGGAAAAGATGAATGACTAAATAATAGGAAAAACAAAAAATACATGAAATATAAGTGTGGATGAGAAATGCAAAAAAAAAGAGAAAGGAATTAATGAAGGAAGAAGAGAAAGTAAAGAAAGAAGTAGTTCTGGTGGAAAAGAAAGATGATCTAGGAAGAGTGAAGTGAAAAAGAGAATCAGCAGTATGCGAGTTTTCTGCAGCATAAGGAAAATGGGAACAATAGTAAAGTGTGTGTGTGTGTGTGTCTTAATGGATAGATGATGTACAGGTCACACCTCAGCCCCTCCCCCAACAAAATGGCAGACAATCCAATTTCTCTCCGGTTCCATCAGACTGTTCCTGATTCGTTAGTCCCAGCCTGCACACACACTACAACATGAGTAGTGTGTTTCTGTACCCATGATCGTGTGTGTGTGTGTGTGTGTGTGTGTGTGTGTGTGTGTGTGTGTGTGTGTGTCAGTTTCAGATTACTGAAAGCAGATTATTGTTGCTAAAGCTGTGCATGTTTAATTATGCCTATGTTATCTCTCACTCTCTCACTCTCTCTCACACACACACACACAGAATCTGTGGGACATCTCTCGTGATCCACGTGTGTGTGTGTGTGTGTGCAGTGTGTGTACTCTACCCACCGGAGCAGCAAATGATGAAGGGGCAATTAAAAGCTCATCGTTTGTGTGACAGTCACAACCAGCGGGCAATTAAAGCATCGTTTAACCCGCATGATGTGTGTGTCACCTGCTAAACATCTTGATGTACAGCGCACACACACACACACAGACACACGGCCATGACCTTGTTCTTAAATATTAACCCATGTCCTAACATTTTCTCTCTCTCTCGCGCACACACACACACACACACCAAAATAATCGATTTGTGTTCAGTTTCACTCTGTTACCGATTTCTCTGAACTTTGTCCTTGGTCCATCACACTGTCCCCTGGTCAATGACTACGTCCCAGGCTGATGATTTCATCCCTGACCTAAGAATCTGCCTCGGTCCTGAGATTCCATCCTCTGTCTGCAGCTCTGTTTTCAGTCTACAACTCTGTCCCTGGTCTCTACAATTCTGTCCCCAGTCTCTGTCTCTGTCACCTGCTCTCTAAAACACTGTCCTTCCGGGCTACGACTGTCCTTGGTCTACGACCCTGTCCCTGGGTTAGGACTCTCCCCTATCCACATGTCTGTCCCCGGTCTACAAGTCTCTAAAACACTGTCTGTGGTACCAGACTTTGAGACTCTGCGCTTGGTCTATGACACTGTCCCAGTTGCATGTCTCTGTTAAATCTTGCATGTGTGTTTTCACTTTTAAGTTCGTCCTGTAGTTCCTTGTTCCTCAGTTTCCTAGTTACTTTTCTCCCTGCTCCTGTCATCCTTCCTTATTGGTTTTCTCTATTGCTTAGTTTGAGATTTATTATGGTTAGTCCTAATGTGTGATGTCCTATTATATTTATTTATTTATTTATTTATTTATTTTTCCTAATAAATGAGATCCTTTGGGTGGTTGAGGAATCTACAGTAGCTTCTGATTCGTCAGAGTCCAGAATTCAGTTGTGCCGTGGTGTAAAACACAACGATGTTCTAGCTGTATAATTATCACTCACTCAGAATAAAATGTATACTGTCTCTCTCTCTCTCTCTCTCTCTCTCTCTCTCTCCAGGATAATGAAGGTCAGACGCCTCTGCATTACGGTAAGAACCTCACATTTCCTGCGACCTAAATTAATCTGAAGTGATCAGGGACACATTTTAACATAATTGTACCATTTTATTTGGGTAAAAAAATAAACATGCATCACCAAAAAAATTAAATATTTAAGTTGGCCTAACAGTGAGACCATCATGACGTTTAAAAGCACTACAGTGCCTATGAGTGACGGCGTGAGTCATGAATGAACACGCCTATGGACGCGTGGATCACTAGGAGTCACCTCGCCACAATCTCACTGAACGACTACACACCACTCGTCACTGACCAGGAGATTCGTAGCGAAAATCATGAAACTGGAAATTTAATCCTGGTGCCGTCGGACCCAGAGACACAAAGACACCAGAGGACGAGGAATTGAAAAGACATGATGACGTTCAAAAGGGAGAAAGGAAAAATGAAACATGGAAGTTAAGGGTAGATGAGTCTGGCCGGGCTGAGGGACAGAGAGAGACACGGGACCCTGTGTGGGGACGAGGACTGGAACACACACATTAGTGACTCCTGCTGCGTTTTCTCTCATTGTTCCATCAAGAGAATTTCATCCATCACTGTCTCTTTTCCGTGTGTGTGTGTGTGTGGAGTCTGTAATAATCACCAGTTGTCCCAGAGGAAATCAGCCCTCTTTCCATGTCACATAACAATACCTGTGTGTGTGTGTGTGTGTGTGTGTGTGTGTGTGTGTGTGTGTGTGTGTCCGCGTGTGCGTGCCATCTGTCCTTAAAATGGACGCTTGGCAGGATGAACAAATAATAAACGTAAGAGATGAAGTGTGTGTGTGAGAGACAGAGAGAGAGAGAGAGAGAGAGAGAGCTGCGGGCCGTGATATTCATGATGACTTTTAATGCACATAATAAATCACACACACACACACACACACACACACACACACACACCCCTACAGAAGGGTCATGGATGTGACGTCTCCTCACACACGGTTCCTCTTCAGTTAAACTCCGCCCCAGTCTGCTGGACTCCTCCAGAGTTCCTGAACTTTTAAAGGAACTCAAGACTTCTGTGTATCTGTATAAAGATAGTTCCTGGTTCTGTTTTCCCTCAGCACTACGGGAACCATCGGGGTGCTGTGAACTAACAACTAACACGTGTCACCATGAAAACAAGCACCCCCCCCCACACACACACACACACACACACACTGTTTCTTATTCTGTCTGTATTTCTCTCTCTTTATGTCTGTCTCACTCTTTCTGTCCATCACTCTCTCCATGTCTTTTTCTGTCCTTTCATTTCTGTCTCTCTAGCTCTCTGTCTCTTTCTGTCTCTCTGGGTCTGAGGTTAAAAGCACTTTGTCAGTCAGCATTTTTCTCTTGAAGAAAGTAGTGTGTGTGTGTGTGTGTGTGTGTGTGTGTGTGTGTGTGTGTGTGTGTGTGAGTGAGTGATTGACTCTGGCGTGTAAAAGCTCTCCAGATTTTTCGGCATCAGCTCAGGAGCTTTACTAACCCAGTTAAGGACTCTCTCTCTCTCTCTCTCTCTCTCTCTCTCTCTCTGTCACACACACACACACACACACACTCACCAAGAGAGGGCAGAGATTAGTGTGAATTCACCTGTCCGTGTTGTAGTGAATTAAAGATGGCGGCTGTTTTATTCCAGTTTAAGGTGACTGACTGAGTCACACTGAAATCTGTGTTCTGATTGGAAGCAACACACACACACTCTGAGTGTTCAAAGGAGTGTACAAACTGTTTCCCTTTTTTCTTTCATTATTTCTTTCTCTTCCCCTGTGTCTCATTTTCTATCTGTCTCTCTCTCTCTCTGTCTCACTCAGCGTCTGCGTGTGAGTTTGGGGAGATCGTGGAGCTCCTCCTGCAGAGCGGTGCTGATCCCTCTATCAAAGATGGAGAAGGTTCTCTCCCTGAGGAAGTCACAGAGTCCAGTACCATCTCTTCTCTCCTCCAGAAGTACAGCGCTCCAAAAGGATAAACAAACACACACACACACACACACACCCCTGTATCACCCTACAACCATTCTGAGTCTCTCTCTCTGAGCTATTATTAGAACACAGCCGAACCCATTATCTCTTTCTGCTGACTGTTATGGTTATGGACAAGAAGTTTTAAAGATTAGGGGTTAAGGTGTAGGAGTTGGGACATTTAAGTTTGAATCTTAACCCTAATGCCTAATTTTAACCAATAATATCCTTCCCTAAACACTTATCCCTAAATCATAATTTCTAACTCTTGGTTTCTAAACCCTGATCCCCAAACCTTAATCCCTAAACCCTGATCCCTAAACCCTTAATCCTAAACCCTGATCACTAAACTGTAATCCCTAAACACAGATCTCTAAATCGTAATCTATAAACCTCAATCCTAAACCCTGATCACTAAACTGTAATCCCTAAACCTAAATCCCTAAATCATAATTCATAAACCTTAATCCCTAAACCCTGATCCACAAACCGTGATCCCTAAACCCTGATCACTAAACGGTTATCCCTAAACCTTAATCCCTAAACGCAAATCTTTAAATATTAATCTATAAAACTTAATCCCTAAACTTTAATCCTAAACCCTGATGTCCAAATCCTGATCACTAAACTGTAATCCCTAAACCCAGATCCCTAAATCGTAATCTATAAACCTCAATCCTAAACCCTGATCACTAAACTGTAATCCCTAAACCTAAATCCCTAAATCATAATTTATAAACCCTGATCCCTAAACCCTGATCTCTAAACTGTAATCCCTAAACCTTAATCCCTAAACCTAAATTATAATTTATAAACCTTAATCCCTAAACCCTGATCCACAAACCGTGATCCCTAAACCCTGATCACTAAACGGTTATCCCTAAACCTTAATCCCTAAACGCAAATCTCTAAAACTTAATCCTTAAACTTTAATCCTAAACCCTGATGCCCAAATCCTGATCACTAAACTGTAATCCCAAACCCTGATCCCTAAACCTTAATCCCTAAACCCTGATCACTAAACGGTAATCCCTAAATTCCTGACTTAAATCCTATTCCCTAATCCCTGATCTTTAACTCACTCTAAACCCTAACTCTCCACAATCATTGAACTGAGTTTATCAGGTGTACTCTGTAGGGAATATCCTTTTTAGTTCAGCTGTGGAGTGTGCAAACACACACACACACATTGGTTTCATTTGATAATTAGCATCAGTGTTACTGTTATTCTGTTAATAAAATTTGCTGGAATTTAATTAGTCTGTTGTTAATGTGTTGCTTGTGTGTATGTGAGTGTATGTGAGTGTATGCGTGTGTGTGTGTGCACGTGCATATACAACTTTCCTTTCTTTGTAGTTCTGTTTAATGCAACAAAAAAAACAACAACAACAATAAAACCTGAGTGTACACTGTACACTTCCCTGTGAACAAGTGTGTTACTATGGAAACGATATCCTATCATAGTGCATTAATATAAACCTTCACTACTGCAGAGCTGCTGTTAGAGAGAGAATTAATCAACACTGTGTAAAGTTTAACATTGTGCTCGCGAGCTGTTTATAGCAGTCTGGTGTTATGAAAGCCGAGAGACAGAGACCTAATCCTAGTCTCTTCATAAATCTTGTTTCATCTGCAATGCATCTATGCAAACACACACACACACACACACACACACACACACACACAAACACAGACACTGAGTAAAGATTTAAAGTGGGTCATTTTGAGTAGAACAGAAGGGTTAAACACTCCTGTATGTTTTCCACGTCTGCTCTCTGCGTCGCTCTAACACCATTATTGCCAGATGGCAGGGTTTGTTCTCTCTCTCTCTCTCACTCTCTCTCTCACTCCATCCTTTTCAGGATAAAAGCGATGGCGTGTCATCCTACTGGCCTTCGCTTAATGCAGCTTCAGCTCTGCTTAACATTCCCCGGTTGAAAAACGCTGCGCCACACAAACGTCCAGCGCTAATACCCTCCTTACACACTCCTCTTAACCACACTTCAGGGGAAAAAAATCATGGCTGCGTCCCAAATACTCATTACAGGAGTTCTTATTGGAATTCGTTCCAGCTGTTGGAGAACAATAAAAAAAGAAGACGTGAGGTTCAGTAGCTACACAATGAAAATAATAATTTTCCTGCCCGTGAGTGAGTGAGTGAGCTAATCAGTGTGTGACATTAGCTCGTACTGAAACGCACACGAGGCCGTGATAACACACAGCGAGAGATCTCATTATACACTCGTCTGAAAGTGATGTTTGTAAACCTCATCTTCACTCACAGTATTTCTCTGGTCATATTTTTACCCGTTACTGTATTTATCGCTTTGTTAATCCAGTGCTAATATTTCCACAGTTTTCATCTTAGCCTAGCGCCTAGCTAATATAGCAGTAGTCAGAGCGAGCAGATCCAGGCTGAGCGCGCATGTGAGATTTTAAGGACGCAGAAAATGAAGACTTGCATGAACAGAATTATAATCTGCAAAGGGTCACACCAGGTATCTGGCAGAAGAAGCACGCGAGCCGTGTGTTTGTTGGTGTACTGTTCTTGCAGGAATTATGAAAAATTTTATACAAGAAATATCCAAGCTCATAATGTTTCAGCATTAATTACCCAAGTCTGTGGACGTCCAGTGAAAATGTCCGGGTGTCTTTCTGTGAAAACGGCAAAAAGGAGTGCAATAGATCGTTCATGAACGATTCGTCCTTTTTGAACGAATCTTTAACGTGACTCAGAAGAGCAGTGATTCGTTCATTTTCTACTGGGCGCGCATGCGCGAAGCATCGCAAAACCTCCGTAGTTTATGTACAGGAAACAGAAATGAGCCGTTACCTTTGAGTCTTTTGGTCCGAGTCATTTGTTCTTTTGTCACATGATTCTCATAGACGCTATGAAGTACAGTACACACGAAACAGTGTAAACACTGGAACGGTTCTCTTCAATGAGTCTTCCAAGTCCTAGTCGTTCGTTCGTTTGTCACGTGACTCCCATCGACACTATGCATTGCAATAGATTCAAAAGAACGAACGACTCAGACTAGAAGATGTGATGGTGAGCTGCTCGAACATGGTGAGTCGGCTTGAACACTCCAGTCCTCCCAGTTACCTGCCTTGTTTAACCGCTCCCATTTTCCTTACTTTCCTGTTCCTAGTTTTGCTTTTGCGCACTCCTAACCTTCTTATGTTGTTTTCCTCCTAAGACGTCATAGGTGGAAATCTACCTTTATTTAACAGTGTCTTTTGGGTAGCGCTGACACCGTGTGTACCGGCACACACACACTATGTGAATGATTCATCTCGGTTCCGAATCACGTTTATTGATTGTGTTTCGTAAAAGAAAAAAAAGGTTTTTCCACAAGCCCTCTTTAGACTTTTCTGTCTTTTTGCTAAATGTGTAACAGCTTCTGTGTGAAGTGTCTAAATTGCAGCTCAGTGACAGGATTAGAAATAAATGAATACTGCATGTATGGCTCGAGTCCTGAACAGTACCTGGATTAAAGTTACCTTTAAATTCAGTATCATTTTGTTTATTCAGCTGTTTAACTCACTCACTCACTCACTCATCGTCTATACCGCTTTTTGGTGAGGAGGTTTGCAGCAACGCAACAGTTTGCCTGCGGTGCCAAGAGACCCGTGCCTGCCCGCTCCGAGATTATGGGTGTACAGGAGTACAGGAGGTTCGGTGTAGTGCATGTTGTGATCTGATGGAATTCAGTCTAACTTTAACTCTGAGTTACTGATCACAAGGTCGTCAGTCTGAGTCCCGGCTCCACCAGGTTGCCGCTGTTGGGCCCTTGAGATGGCCCTCAACTTGGTCGGCTCCAGGGGGCGCTGTATAATGACTAACCTTGCTCTCTGACCCTAACCTCCTACCTGGGATATGAATAAAGAATTTCACTGTGCTGTAATGTATATGTGACAAATTAAAGGCTTCTTTCTTAGTAGCCAATAATGTTTAAAAATTATTTAAATATCTAGTATTTAAAAACATAGACATTGCTCTGTTTGTTATAGATAGTGCTGTTACTATTCTTCAACAGCTGAGTGCACTGAGATCCCTAGGCATACAGTAGTCTGTTTGAAAATAAGTCTTATTTTATTTTATTTACTTTTTATTAAAGAAAGAAAGGTGAGTCTTTATGTGCATTCCTTATGTGTTCAGGAATTGTGCGCCTGTTTACAAGTTTGTGTATGTTTTTATATCTGCAAGTGAAATTCATAATAAATTAAAAGAAAGTGTTTTTCATCTGACGGTGCCAAAAACCACACCGAACAGTGACGGTTGCATAACATTACACCCTTACTACTGAGTTTTCAGGATGTACTGGATTAATCAAACACACACTTACTGCGTTCATTCATCATCAAGAAAGTGCTTTACCCCAGTCACATGCTGAGGATTAAATTGACAAGTTAATTATATATGATTGGAACCAACATGTTAATTGGAAGATAGTGTATGACTGTACAAAAAAAAAGCAAAATACTTGCTGCAGCAGCAGGTAGAATTGGTCAACAATTCCTTCAGGAGAGGACTTGCTGTTTCCTGGTGAGAAGAGCCACACAGCAGCTATGGGCTATTTACATTATAAAAAAAAAAAGAAGAAGAAGAAGAAAATAAAAATCATGTAATGATGTAAGTTGGCCCAAAGTGTCAAATGTCGATACAAATATAAACTGTAGGCTAAATTAAAGACAAAAGGCTACCGCTTTCTTGCTGTTTGTAGAATTTAAACTACTGCAGTAAAAAATTATTCGAATAAATGTTAGTGTTATTATATCCACAGGTGTAATTAACCACACTGTTCCACTCTTGGTGCAAATCTATTGTTGCCTATGGATACCTGTGTGCACACGGCATCTGTCTAAGAAAAGCTTCAAGAGTGAATGACATTGCGTGAAATTGTGTAAACTTTTAACAATCCTGCCTCCTGCTAAAAAGGTTTGTCTAAAGTCAGTTTAGACAGAATTCCTTCAGGAGAGGTGCGGATTGGTCAAACTTCTTTAGCTGCCATTAGAATTGGACAGCGTTTAACTTGGAGTTAAAGCACGCTGGTGAAACTCCCTTTGAAATGTTTTTTGAGGGAAAGAAAAGCAGGCCCCCACACATACACCTTATTTCTTTCCCTGTTTTTTTTTGCTCCTAGTCTTTTTGTTTCCTACCTGCCCTGTACTCCTGAAGCTCGTTTCCTCATTGGGGTCATTCGTTCATCTTCTGTGGAGCTTATCCTCTGCTGAGGTTCACAGGAAGCCTGGAGCTCATCACACGGTGGGGTATACGCTGGACATGGTGCCAATCTACTGGAGGACACACACGCACACACTAGGGACACCAATTAGCCTAATCTGCATGTCTCTGGACTGTGGGAGGAAACCGGAGTACCCAGAGGAAACCCACCAAGCACAGCGAGATCATGCAAACTCCATGCACGAAGACCCTGCGGTGGGAATCGAACCCGCCCCCGGTGGTGTGAAGCCGCAGTGCTAACCACTACGCCACCGTGTCGCCTTCATCATTGAGTTTGCCCTGAACACAGAAAGTTGCTTTTAAATGGTTTAACTAGTTTTAGACTTCAGCACAGCCTTCTGGGAAACTGTAAACCCGATAAAGTCATCGGAGGGCCGTTGTGATGGTGATGAAGCCAACTCCACCAAGGGGAAGTGCAAATATTGGAATGTATTCACTCTGTCCATTACGGCTCTCTTTTGTAGCCATGACAAAGCTTTTTCCTGCTAATAAACACTTTTGATTGTGTGTGTGTGTGTGTGTGTGAATTCAGAAACAACTATTCCTGCATTTATTTATTCCTTCAGAATCATTCTCCACAGGAAGTTTGTAATAAAAGCAACCAATCGATGATAATGGCATTTGCCCGTGTTTGTCATCTTTGCGAAAGCGTAGCGCGCAGGAATTTGTTCAGATTTATCCGTATCTCAGAGCTGTAAGTGGTGTGTAAATTATCCTGAATGAGTGTGTGGCGGTTTGTCTTGGTGAAGCTGCTCTGTTGCACTCAGACATTAATGAGGCGATCAATGGCCGAGCCGTACGCCGGCATGCTGCTCGTCTAATGCACACGCTTCTCATTATTTATGTGTCTTTTACTTTTTATTCGTGTGTGTGCTTTTGGGTTTGTTTATGCACATTTTAGTGTTTATTTATGTGGTGTTTAGGTGTGTTTATGTGTGTGAGAGTCTGTCTGAAACACTCACTGTAAAGTCACTGGTGCGTTTCGGAGAGAGAGAGAGAAAGAGAGAGAGAGAGAGAGCGGATTAAAGAGATTTTACTGCCTGAAACACCAGTCTGCTCAACACATGGGCTGCTTCTGCTTTCTGTGTGTGTGTGTGTACAGTATGTGTGTGTGTGTGTGTGTGTGTGTGTGTGTGTGTGTGTGTGTGTGTGTGTGTGTGTGTGTGTGACAGACAGGATTGTTCCAGTTTAGGGATTTGGTTTGCTTAGGGTCAGTTGAGCTACAGTTAGGGTTGGTTAGGGTTGGGGCAGGACACTGGGGTTTGGTTGGGGTGGGGGTTTGGTTGGGGGGGTGGGGTTTGGTTGGGGGGGGGGTGATTTGTGTGTGTGTTGGGGGGTTGGGTAATAATTTATGGGTTTGTGAGAGAAAGTTATAATTTTTGGTTGGGTTTCTATGGGCATTTCTCATCACTTTAGTTCCCTGATATCAAGTGAAAGAAGAAAACAAAGACAAATATAATAAATTATTCTATTGAATTAAAATTTACACACCTGAGGGTCAAGAATGCGGAAAACTCAAACTGCCTGAAGAGTGTAGTGACTCCTTACGTCCTACTGGAAGCTGGAATTCAACAGCAGAGAGTGACACACACACACACACACACACACACTTTCCAACAGCTTTATTATTGGCTTTCTGGAAATGTTTTTCAAGCAGTGTAAGCTCACGCTTCCTCCTAAACACAGACAGTGCCAGTCAAAAGTTTGGACACACCTTCTAATTCAGCTTTAATGTAATCAGTGATGTTATTATTTCAGGTTGAAGTTACGGATTTGACTTAACATTTTGATTTTAACGCATTACACTCTCAGTTCAGGTATTTTACACGCCCTCACCTCGGACTGCTGCGGATATGTCCACTCTAACACTCTAACACTCTGTTTTATCTCACAGCGGCTCTTCACATTACTGCTTTAATCAGCGCAAACTGGTTTTATACTTCCTGCAAGAAGAATAAACATACAATGACCGTCGCACGGTTGTGTTTAGTGAGGATCTGTGCGCTTTGTAGGGGCGTTGTGTATCTAGGGCAACCTGCATCTTCCACATACTCATACATACAGTATGTACATCATGCTGATTGGCTCTGTTAAATGACTTGTTAAGCCACGCCAACTTCAAAGGCAGAAGTGGTGTATTTGTCTGAAAAAGTGATGGCTGCTGTGAGGTAATCTGGCACAAAACTGCTCATAACGTCCCTTCTACTCAACATTTTGATTTAATTTATGCCGGCGATTTATCTTCGGGTGAACACCGAAAGACCGGCAAAGTTTCATTAAGTTCTGTCCAGCCAGTTTTGCTTGATGCTGTGACAAATTTGGCTGGACAGACCTACAGACAGACAGACAGATTTTTTTCTGAGACTGGTTTTGGCTCCTCCAATGTATGAAATATAAAGATATAAATGAAAGAGCAAGTTCTGACCAATGTACAGACAAAACCTTTATAGATAACTGATACATTAATATATACAAATATTAGAGGTATCCCAAATCCCTTGTGGTTGCAGAAAATTAATTTCAATTTGGAGTTGTTTGCCCAAAAACCTGTTGGGAAAGAAGTGGTCTAGCCTTATGGGGATCGTCTAGGGTTGGAACGGGCCTAGGGTTACTTATGGTCTAGGTTTTGGAATGGTGTGGAGCAGTAGTCTCCAACCTTTTTTGCACCACAGATCAGTTTTATGTAAGACCGTTTCCACGGACCAGCCATTGTGCACTCATAATAAAAAATAATAAAGTGCACAATAAATATATCATTCTGTAACCCAGACTCAATGTGAGCCCTGAGCTGTAACCAGGCGATCCCATGTCGAAGTGATGGGAGGAAAATAGTCGTTGCTGTTACTGCAGAAAATCCAGTTTATTCCACGGATATTCCGCTTTGATTTGAATCCACAAAGTTGAAGTTGTCTCAAATATACTTTTGAAGGACATATCTGTGGTTTGGAGCATGTGAATCACCTGTTGAGATATAAACCTATAATTTAGGTAGGCATTTCTATCAAATCTTTCTATCAAATCAAGTCTCAGTGTTTTATCCACTGTCTCATCACTGGGTACTTTCCCTTATTCAAAGAAGCTCTCCAGAGATGTTTGGTTTTTATCTCATTTTAGCAAGAGTTAACTTGTAACATTAGTTTAATTGCCATCAAAACCAATACAGAGAGAAGTGTGGGAAAGCATACGGAAGCGAATGAGAGATTTTCTGAAGACTTTTCAAAATAAATCCTCAGACTTCGATAGGCCAATAATTTTATTTATTTACTTATTTATTTTGGCCTATCAAAGTGTATATATATATATAAAATCCCTTCCGTGTGGCCTTGTACCAAATAAACCACAGCCTGGTATGGGTCTGTGGCCCAGTGGTTGGGGATCACTGTTCTAGGGTTAGAATTGGGATTAGATTAGTACTGGGGTTTGAAAAGGAGGAGTTTAAGATAGAAGTGGTTGATGTTGATCAAGGCAGTGATTCTCATCCCTGCACCTAGAGGACCCCCTGCCCCACACATAGTTAGGGTAAGAACTAGTCTAGGGTTAGGACTGATCTATGGTCAGAAATGGTATGGGGCTAGAATCGGGGCAAGGTTAGGAGTCTTCTAGGGTTATGATTTTACATGTATGTTTTTCGTGTGGCACAAACTAAAGCCAAACTGCCAGGTGAAAATTTGGTGTATCTGTTCTGCATTTAAGTTGGTGGAGATACAGAAGTCAGGGTTTTGGGAATTGAGAATTCGACTTCCATGGAAAATCATCTTCTGTGAGAAGCACATACCATATTTATGATGTTATGCTTATATTCAAAAAATATTTATAATTCACAATCATTGTTTTAAGTTACAAAAAAAATAAATAAATAAACTCCTCAGAGTTGACTGGAGCCTCAGTGAGAAGAAACAACGTATTATCTACTCAGAAACGTTTATGAGGCTGGCTTTGAGTTGGTAAGATCCCAGAAGCGTTCAAAAAAGTGCCAGTCAGTAAACCTTCTGAGAAGAACAAGAATGTAAAGTAAAAGAACATGAAAATCCAAATGTTTAGCAGGAGGACAAATTAAGTATTTTCAAGAGCCAACAAAAGCATCACCACCAAACATACTAAAAAGATCAACCAATGTCAAGACCATCTTTTTATCAACTTCATCTTTCCATCCAGCTCTTCTGTTGTGGCGTTCGGCAGTGCGTCTGGCAGTTCTACTAAAAATATATGATGCATCCCACCACAAAGTTCAAACTGCTGGGGGCTTTTTCATGGTCAGCCCCCGTTAAAACAGCGAATCGATGTCAGAGCCACAAGTAGGAAATTTCCAGATATAAAACAACAATGCAGCCTGGACATATTTAAGAAAGCTTTAAAAATTGGCTTTGCAACTTCACAACTTACCATCTAGACATGCTTTTTGTATCACACATGGTTTTTATATACTGATGCCATGTGTTTAGAGTTTAACCAGGTTGATTTGGGGAAGTTTCTTTATTTCCTTTTTTTACAGCTGTTTGATGCAATGAAGAATAATTAAGGCTGAAGTTCAACTAAAAAATAAACATGTTGTGTTGTTATTAAGGAATATATTAGTAAAGCAGTAGATAATCCTTTATGCTAATTCCAACAGTCTTTGTTTTAAAACAATTTCTGTTCCTGTGTAAACATGTTCAAACTCTATAATACTGTATACAATATAACATTTTCATTTTAGATAGAATGTTTTGATGTGCAAAAAAAGTTCATTAAATGATCATTCAAGCATGCAAACAATCTGTGCTTTATATTAATGGTCCTATTTATTTTATTCTTTTATTTTGTCTTTATGTTAATAATGATCGAAATAACGGATTAAAAAAATTCAATAATTTGTTCCTATCTGATAAAAAAAAAAGTTTTTTCATTTCTCTGTATTTTGTCATTCTTCTGTGAGTTCAGGGTTCACCACTATACTTTCAGGTTTTAATGCGTTTGGCAGTTCTTAACCCAATTACAGTAATTCTAATTTCCATATAATCGTTCCTTAATTGTTTTTTATGCATATTTGTCACACTTAAATAATTCAGATCATCAAACAAATGTTCATATTAAACAAAAATAACCCGCGTTTTTAAATGATTATTTCACTTCTTAAAAGAAAAAAGATGTCCTGACCTACCTGGCTCTATGTAAAAAAATAAATAAATAAAAAGGAATTGCCCCCTAAACCTAATAACTGGTTGTGCTATTCTTGGCAGCAACAACTGCAATCAAGGCTTTGTGATAACATAGTGTGGGTCTACAGTCAGAGTGTGTGTAGATGTAGTGTGGGTCTACAGTCAGAGTGTGTGTAGATGTAGTGTGGGTCTACAGTCAGAGTGTGTGTAGATGTAGTGTGGGTCTACAGTTAGACTGTGTGTAGATGTAGTGTGGGTCTACAGTCAGAGTGTGTGTAGATGTAGTGTGGGTCTACAGTTAGAGTGTGTGTAGATGTAGTGTGGGTCGACAGTTAGAGTGTGTGTAGATGTAGTGTGGGTCTACAGTCAGAGTGTGCATGGATGTAGTGTGGGTCTACAGTCAGAGTGTGTGTTGATGTAGTGTAGGTCTACAGTTAGAGTGTGTGTAGATGTAGTGTGGGTCTACAGTTACAGTGTGTGTAGATGTAGTGTGGGTCTACAGTCAGAGTGTGTGTAGATGTAGTGTGGGTCTACAGTTAGAGTGTGTGTAGATGTAGTGTGGGTCTACAGTTACAGTGTGTGTAGATGTAGTGTGGGTCTACAGTTAGAGTGTGTGTAGATGTAG
This sequence comes from Clarias fuscus, assembly GCA_030347435.1. Lineage (NCBI taxonomy): Eukaryota > Metazoa > Chordata > Actinopteri > Siluriformes > Clariidae > Clarias > Clarias fuscus. Next base: position 36,687,814 of record CM059213.1, read on the forward strand.
TGTGGGTCTACAGTCAGAGTGTGTGTAGATGTAGTGTAGGTCTACAGTTAGACTGTGTGTAGATGTAGTGTGGGTCTACAGTTACAGTGTGTGTAGATGTAGTGTGGGTCTACAGTTAGACTGTGTGTAGATGTAGTGTGGGTCTACAGTTAGACTGTGTGTAGATGTAGTGTGGGTCTACAGTCAGAGTGTGTGTAGATGTAGTGTGGGTCTACAGTCAGAGTGTGTGTTGATGTAGTGTAGGTCTACAGTTAGACTGTGTGTAGATGTAGTGTGGGTCTACAGTCAGAGTGTGTGTAGATGTAGTGTGGGTCTACAGTCAGAGTGTGTGTTGATGTAGTGTAGGTCTACAGTTAGACTGTGTGTAGATGTAGTGTGGGTCTACAGTTAGACTGTGTGTAGATGTAGTGTGGGTCTACAGTCAGAGTGTGTGTAGATGTAGTGTGGGTCTACAGTCAGAGTGTGTGTTGATGTAGTGTAGGTCTACAGTTAGACTGTGTGTAGATGTAGTGTGGGTCTACAGTCAGAGTGTGTGAAGATGTAGTGTGGGTCTACAGTTAGACTGTGTGTAGATGTAGTGTGGGTCTACAGTCAGAGTGTGCATGGATGTAGTGTGGGTCTACAGTCAGAGTGTGTGTTGATGTAGTGTAGGTCTACAGTTAGAGTGTGTGTAGATGTAGTGTGGGTCTACAGTTAGACTGTGTGTAGATGTAGTGTGGGTCTACAGTTAGAGTGTGTGTAGATGTAGTGTGGGTCTACAGTCAGAGTGTGCATGGATGTAGTGTGGGTCTACAGTCAGAGTGTGTGTTGATGTAGTGTAGGTCTACAGTTAGAGTGTGTGTAGATGTAGTGTGGGTCTACAGTTAGACTGTGTGTAGATGTAGTGTGGGTCTACAGTCAGAGTGTGTGTAGATGTAGTGTGGGTCTACACTCAGAGTGTGTGTAGATGTAGTGTGGGTCTAAAGTCAGAGTGTGTGTAGATGTAGTGTAGGTCTACAGTTAGAGTGTGTGTAGATGTAGTGTGGGTCTACAGTTAGACTGTGTGTAGATGTAGTGTGGGTCTACAGTTAGACTGTGTGTAGATGTAGTGTGGGTCTACAGTTAGAGTGTGTGTAGATGTAGTGTGGGTCTACAGTCAGAGTGTGTGTTGATGTAGTGTAGGTCTACAGTCAGAGTGTGTGTAGATGTAGTGTGGGTCTACAGTTAGACTGTGTGTAGATGTAGTGTGGGTCTACAGTCAGAGTGTGTGTAGATGTAGTGTGGGTCTACAGTCAGAGTGTGTGTTGATGTAGTGTAGGTCTACAGTTAGACTGTGTGTAGATGTAGTGTGGGTCTACAGTCAGAGTGTGTGTAGATGTAGTGTGGGTCTACAGTTAGAGTGTGTGTAGATGTAGTGTGGGTCTACAGTCAGAGTGTGTGTAGATGTAGTGTAGGTCTACAGTTAGACTGTGTGTAGATGTAGTGTGGGTCTACAGTCAGAGTGTGTGTAGATGTAGTGTGGGTCTACAGTCAGAGTGTGTGTAGATGTAGTGTGGGTCTACAGTCAGAGTGTGTGTAGATGTAGTGTAGGTCTACAGTTAGACTGTGTGTAGATGTAGTGTGGGTCTACAGTCAGAGTGTGTGTAGATGTAGTGTGGGTCTACAGTCAGAGTGTGTGTTGATGTAGTGTAGGTCTACAGTTAGACTGTGTGTAGATGTAGTGTGGGTCTACAGTCAGAGTGTGTGTAGATGTAGTGTGGGTCTACAGTTAGACTGTGTGTAGATGTAGTGTGGGTCTACAGTCAGAGTGTGCATGGATGTAGTGTGGGTCTACAGTCAGAGTGTGTGTTGATGTAGTGTAGGTCTACAGTTAGAGTGTGTGTAGATGTAGTGTGGGTCTACAGTTAGACTGTGTGTAGATGTAGTGTGGGTCTACAGTTAGAGTGTGTGTAGATGTAGTGTGGGTCTACAGTCAGAGTGTGCATGGATGTAGTGTGGGTCTACAGTCAGAGTGTGTGTTGATGTAGTGTAGGTCTACAGTTAGAGTGTGTGTAGATGTAGTGTGGGTCTACAGTTAGACTGTGTGTAGATGTAGTGTGGGTCTACAGTCAGAGTGTGTGTAGATGTAGTGTGGGTCTACACTCAGAGTGTGTGTAGATGTAGTGTGGGTCTAAAGTCAGAGTGTGTGTAGATGTAGTGTAGGTCTACAGTTAGAGTGTGTGTAGATGTAGTGTGGGTCTACAGTTAGAGTGTGTGTAGATGTAGTGTGGGTCTACAGTCAGAGTGTGTGTAGATGTAGTGTAGGTCTACAGTTAGACTGTGTGTAGATGTAGTGTGGGTCTACAGTCAGAGTGTGTGTAGATGTAGTGTGGGTCTACAGTCAGAGTGTGTGTTGATGTAGTGTAGGTCTACAGTTAGACTGTGTGTAGATGTAGTGTGGGTCTACAGTCAGAGTGTGTGTAGATGTAGTGTGGGTCTACAGTTAGACTGTGTGTAGATGTAGTGTGGGTCTACAGTCAGACTGTGTGTAGATGTAGTGTGGGTCTACAGTCAGAGTGTGTGTTGATGTAGTGTGGGTCTACAGTCAGAGTGTGTGTAGATGTAGTGTAGGTCTACAGTTAGAGTGTGTGTAGATGTAGTGTGGGTCTACAGTTAGACTGTGTGTAGATGTAGTGTGGGTCTACAGTCAGACTGTGTGTAGATGTAGTGTGGGTCTACAGTCAGAGTGTGCATGGATGTAGTGTGGGTCTACAGTCAGAGTGTGTGTTGATGTAGTGTAGGTCTACAGTTAGAGTGTGTGTAGATGTAGTGTGGGTCGACAGTTAGACTGTGTGTAGATGTAGTGTGGGTCTACAGTCAGAGTGTGTGTAGATGTAGTGTGGGTCTACACTCAGAGTGTGTGTAGATGTAGTGTGGGTCTAAAGTCAGAGTGTGTGTAGATGTAGTGTAGGTCTACAGTTAGAGTGTGTGTAGATGTAGTGTGGGTCTACAGTTAGACTGTGTGTAGATGTAGTGTGGGTCTACAGTTAGACTGTGTGTAGATGTAGTGTGGGTCTACAGTTACAGTGTGTGTAGATGTAGTGTGGGTCTACAGTTAGAGTGTGTGTAGATGTAGTGTGGGTCTACAGTCAGAGTGTGTGTAGATGTAGTGTAGGTCTACAGTTAGACTGTGTGTAGATGTAGTGTGGGTCTACAGTCAGAGTGTGTGTAGATGTAGTGTAGGTCTACAGTTAGACTGTGTGTAGATGTAGTGTGGGTCTACAGTCAGAGTGTGTGTAGATGTAGTGTGGGTCTACAGTCAGAGTGTGTGTTGATGTAGTGTAGGTCTACAGTTAGACTGTGTGTAGATGTAGTGTGGGTCTACAGTCAGAGTGTGTGTAGATGTAGTGTGGGTCTACAGTTAGACTGTGTGTAGATGTAGTGTGGGTCTACAGTCAGAGTGTGCATGGATGTAGTGTGGGTCTACAGTCAGAGTGTGTGTTGATGTAGTGTAGGTCTACAGTTAGAGTGTGTGTAGATGTAGTGTGGGTCTACAGTTAGACTGTGTGTAGATGTAGTGTGGGTCTACAGTTAGAGTGTGTGTAGATGTAGTGTGGGTCTACAGTCAGAGTGTGCATGGATGTAGTGTGGGTCTACAGTCAGAGTGTGTGTTGATGTAGTGTAGGTCTACAGTTAGAGTGTGTGTAGATGTAGTGTGGGTCTACAGTTAGACTGTGTGTAGATGTAGTGTGGGTCTACAGTCAGAGTGTGTGTAGATGTAGTGTGGGTCTACACTCAGAGTGTGTGTAGATGTAGTGTGGGTCTAAAGTCAGAGTGTGTGTAGATGTAGTGTAGGTCTACAGTTAGAGTGTGTGTAGATGTAGTGTGGGTCTACAGTTAGAGTGTGTGTAGATGTAGTGTGGGTCTACAGTCAGAGTGTGTGTAGATGTAGTGTAGGTCTACAGTTAGACTGTGTGTAGATGTAGTGTGGGTCTACAGTCAGAGTGTGTGTAGATGTAGTGTGGGTCTACAGTCAGAGTGTGTGTTGATGTAGTGTAGGTCTACAGTTAGACTGTGTGTAGATGTAGTGTGGGTCTACAGTCAGAGTGTGTGTAGATGTAGTGTGGGTCTACAGTTAGACTGTGTGTAGATGTAGTGTGGGTCTACAGTCAGACTGTGTGTAGATGTAGTGTGGGTCTACAGTCAGAGTGTGTGTTGATGTAGTGTGGGTCTACAGTCAGAGTGTGTGTAGATGTAGTGTAGGTCTACAGTTAGAGTGTGTGTAGATGTAGTGTGGGTCTACAGTTAGACTGTGTGTAGATGTAGTGTGGGTCTACAGTCAGACTGTGTGTAGATGTAGTGTGGGTCTACAGTCAGAGTGTGCATGGATGTAGTGTGGGTCTACAGTCAGAGTGTGTGTTGATGTAGTGTAGGTCTACAGTTAGAGTGTGTGTAGATGTAGTGTGGGTCTACAGTTAGACTGTGTGTAGATGTAGTGTGGGTCTACAGTCAGAGTGTGTGTAGATGTAGTGTGGGTCTACACTCAGAGTGTGTGTAGATGTAGTGTGGGTCTAAAGTCAGAGTGTGTGTAGATGTAGTGTAGGTCTACAGTTAGAGTGTGTGTAGATGTAGTGTGGGTCTACAGTTAGACTGTGTGTAGATGTAGTGTGGGTCTACAGTTAGACTGTGTGTAGATGTAGTGTGGGTCTACAGTTAGAGTGTGTGTAGATGTAGTGTGGGTCTACAGTCAGAGTGTGTGTTGATGTAGTGTAGGTCTACAGTCAGAGTATGTGTAGATGTAGTGTGGGTCTACAGTTAGACTGTGTGTAGATGTAGTGTGGGTCTACAGTCAGAGTGTGTGTAGATGTAGTGTGGGTCTACAGTCAGAGTGTGTGTTGATGTAGTGTAGGTCTACAGTTAGACTGTGTGTAGATGTAGTGTGGGTCTACAGTCAGAGTGTGTGTAGATGTAGTGTGGGTCTACAGTCAGAGTGTGTGTAGATGTAGTGTGGGTCTACAGTTAGAGTGTGTGTAGATGTAGTGTAGGTCTACAGTTAGACTGTGTGTAGATGTAGTGTGGGTCTACAGTTAGAGTGTGTGTAGATGTAGTGTGGGTCTACAGTCAGAGTGTGTGTTGATGTAGTGTGGGTCTACAGTCAGAGTGTGTGTTGATGTAGTGTAGGTCTACAGTCAGAGTGTGTGTAGATGTAGTGTGGGTCTACAGTTAGACTGTGTGTAGATGTAGTGTGGGTCTACAGTCAGAGTGTGTGTAGATGTAGTGTGGGTCTACAGTCAGAGTGTGTGTTGATGTAGTGTAGGTCTACAGTTAGACTGTGTGTAGATGTAGTGTGGGTCTACAGTCAGAGTGTGTGTAGATGTAGTGTGGGTCTACAGTCAGAGTGTGTGTTGATGTAGTGTGGGTCTACAGTCAGAGTGTGTGTTGATGTAGTGTGGGTCTACAGTCAGAGTGTGTGTAGATGTAGTGTGGGTCTACAGTTAGAGTGTGTGTAGATGTAGTGTAGGTCTACAGTTAGACTGTGTGTAGATGTAGTGTGGGTCTACAGTTAGACTGTGTGTAGATGTAGTGTGGGTCTACAGTCAGAGTGTGTGTTGATGTAGTGTAGGTCTACAGTCAGAGTGTGTGTAGATGTAGTGTGGGTCTACAGTTAGACTGTGTGTAGATGTAGTGTGGGTCTACAGTCAGAGTGTGTGTTGATGTAGTGTGGGTCTACAGTCAGAGTGTGTGTTGATGTAGTGTAGGTCTACAGTTAGACTGTGTGTAGATGTAGTGTGGGTCTACAGTCAGAGTGTGTGTAGATGTAGTGTGGGTCTACAGTCAGAGTGTGTGTTGATGTAGTGTGGGTCTACAGTCAGAGTGTGTGTTGATGTAGTGTAGGTCTACAGTTAGACTGTGTGTAGATGTAGTGTGGGTCTACAGTCAGAGTGTGTGTAGATGTAGTGTGGGTCTACAGTTAGACTGTGTGTAGATGTAGTGTGGGTCTACAGTCAGAGTGTGTGTAGATGTAGTGTGGGTCTACAGTTAGACTGTGTGTAGATGTAGTGTGGGTCTACAGTCAGAGTGTGTGTTGATGTAGTGTAGGTCTACAGTTAGACTGTGTGTAGATGTAGTGTGGGTCTACAGTTACAGTGTGTGTAGATGTAGTGTGGGTCTACAGTTAGACTGTGTGTAGATGTAGTGTGGGTCTACAGTCAGAGTGTGTGTAGATGTAGTGTGGGTCTACAGTTAGACTGTGTGTAGATGTAGTGTGGGTCTACAGTCAGAGTGTGCATGGATGTAGTGTGGGTCTACAGTCAGAGTGTGTGTTGATGTAGTGTGGGTCTACAGTTAGAGTGTGTGTAGATGTAGTGTGGGTCTACAGTCAGAGTGTGTGTAGATGTAGTGTGGGTCTAAAGTCAGAGTGTGTAGATGTAGTGTGGGTCTACAGTTAGAGTGTGGGTAGATGTAGTGTAGGTCTACAGTCAGAGTGTGTAGATGTAGTGTGGGTCTACAGTTACAGTGTGTGTAGATGTAGTGTAGGTCTACAGTCAGAGTGTGGGTAGATGTAGTGTGGGTCTACAGTCAGAGTGTGTGTAGATGTAGTGTAGGTCTACAGTTAGAGTGTGTGTAGATGTAGTGTGGGTCTACAGTTAGAGTGTGTGTAGATGTAGTGTGGGTCTACAGTTAGACTGTGTGTAGATGTAGTGTGGGTCTACAGTCAGAGTGTGTGTTGATGTAGTGTAGGTCTACAGTCAGAGTGTGGGTAGATGTAGTGTGGGTCTACAGTTAGAGTGTGTGTAGATGTAGTGTGGGTCTACAGTTAGAGTGTGTGTAGATGTAGTGTGGGTCTACAGTTAGAGTGTGTGTAGATGTAGTGTGGGTCTACAGTCAGAGTGTGTGTAGATGTAGTGTGGGTCTACAGTTAGAGTGTGTGTAGATGTAGTGTGGGTCTACAGTTAGAGTGTGTGTAGATGTAGTGTGGGTCTACAGTTAGAGTGTGTGTAGATGTAGTGTGGGTCTACAGTTAGAGTGTGTGTAGATGTAGTGTGGGTCTACAGTTAGACTGTGTGTAGATGTAGTGTAGGTCTACAGTTTGACTGTGTGTAGATGTAGTGTGGGTCTACAGTTACAGTGTGTGTAGATGTATTGTGGGTCTACAGTTAGACTGTGTGTAGATGTATTGTGGGTCTACAGTCAGAGTGTGGGTAGATGTAGTGTGGGTCTACAGTCAAAGTGTGTGTAGATGTAGTGTGGGTCTGTAGACGTGTGTGTAGACGTTGGCTTTAAACACAAGTGATGTCACAGTGATCTGTTCAAATGATTCAGCTTTATTTGCGCGTATAGATTCGACTGCACATATCAGACCGGTTGTACAGAAGGCATGGAGTTTTCATACACACATGACAGTACTTAGTGCTCGGGAAAAACAAGACGCTCAACACTTTTCTCAAGCTGTACAAAATTTACAACGTGTTTAAGAGGCTGCAGAGCAAAATCATTTTGTTTCATTTTGTTTCTCTCAGGATCAGTTTGCTTGCTGAATTAATTCATATTAATAATATTTTATCCAAAAATATAGTCACATGTTCACAAATAAATATGGATTTTCTTGAGAATATTTTTATATTAATGTCTGAATGAGCCAATCTTTTTCACTTCGTCTAAATATCATGTTTTTGTGTGAAAACTTTTTCTCAATTCTTCAGATTTTTCAAAAGTCACATGATAAAGTTTTTTCATGCCGCTCCATTCGGATGGTGGAGTTACTACATTAAATGAAATATTTCTTTCAATTTATTCATAATTATTTCACAAATAAATAAATACAACACTGTTGAATGGGTTTGTACGTGAAAATACACTTCCTTCCCCCCACCCCAGCCCCATTAAAAACAAAACACCATCAGCGGTCACGTTTTAAACGGTGCATGATCACTACATCAGAGTGCACTACCATGAGCTGGTTTAGTTTCTCCACGAGTCCATCGTACTTCACTAGACTGTGTGTTACAACTGACCGAAAGCAGCACAACCGCGAACCTGAAATTAATTTATAATTTTGGATGATATTCTCTATTGGAATTATATTCTGGATGTTCTGAAAATGTTCTGCATACAACATCACTGCAATGTTTTTATTTGTAGGATAATTAATAGAATTTCTGTTAATGTGCTGCTGTAATGTGACCGATCCCTCGGACGTTAATGTAACAGTAACTGTAGCTTAAAAAAACCTTTACAGCTCTTGGTAGTGCACTCACACTGTGAAGTCTTTCGCCACTGCTGTTGCTACACCAGAATAAAAACTGTGAATGTATGGAATGTGTTGTGCAGTAATTCCTCTCCCATTGGCATGTGGGCGGAGCTTTAAGCCTGTAGCCAATCAGAAGGCTTAGACGTCACATTGTCATTATAAAGGATCATGCATTGTCCAGTGCTACCGGCTAGCTTGTAGCTTCAGTGCTAACAGCATTCATGCCATATGAGTGAATGTTCCGATACAGTTTTTAACATGTCCTTGTACACTTCCCCTAAAGAGTGTGCACTCGTGGCAACTAACAGGAACACTGAGAACAGTTAGGCACTAAGAAGATCACTTTACATCCTCAGCTTCTTAACTCGCTAGTGTGTCTTTTAGCTAGTGTGCTAAATTCAGGTATCGTCAGATTGCAGCAAAGCCTTCTGGGTAGGTAATTTGTGCTCCTGAAGTCTACAGTGGTGTTGACTTTATTCTTCATCTAACAACACACTTCACTCCAGCTGATAAAGTAACGTAAGACTCAACCAAGGGGAAGTCAGCAAGGGTGCATTAAAAACAGGACGGGAAACAGGACACGCCCGAGTGTGTGACTCTCATCCCTGTAATGATGTGACAACTAGTGTATGTTTATACACTGTTTTCACACACGCACACACACACACACACACCCACACACACTTTTATATAACCAAAAATGTCAATGGAATGATTGATCTGACACATAAGAAAAAAAAAATTGATAAACATTATCAGGACATATTAAAACTAAAATAGTGTCCTTTCAGTAAAGGGTGCACTTCTTAGTGTCCGTTGCTGGGTTTTTTAATGTCTGGACTTCCTGACCTTTGACCCTAGAACTGCGCTAGACTAAAATCACAACGTCTGAGAAAAAATATTCCAGACTGTCTTTTGTTCCTTATGTCTTTGCCACATGACCTTTAACCTCAGAATTGGGCGTGGTCCATCTCATCCAGCCAGGAGGCAGGGCTTGTGGGGAAGTCTGGGTATCCAGTGCTGCTGCCTGTAGAGAGGTCAGAGGTCACGGCTCTGAGCGGCTGACCTGCTGCTCCTGCCAGTCCCTCCATGCTAAATGCCACTCCTCCAAGTAGGTGGGCGTGTCCCGGCAGCGAGCTGATGGACGAGGGCGAATAAGGACTCGCTGCCTCTAACGAGAACCCGCTGTTCATCACGTTGCTGCTGGAAACGTCCCCGACGCTCTCGTACAGGCCGTTAGCGTGACCCAGCTCCGACAGGATCTGATCGTCTGAGGGAGACAGGAAGTGACATCAGCGCGAATAATGTGAATGACAGTTGCAATCGAAGGATTTAGAGATAGGAAATGACATCATCACACAATTCAAATGAGCATTATAAATACATTATGAGACAGGAAATGACATCATCCATCCTAAGCAAGTTTATACATTATAGACAAATCTTTACAAAGATTTTTAAATATATTTCATTAAAGTTAATAAATTTGACACTACTGGAGCACTCTACATACATACACATGGTTTTTATATTCATATTTTAGAAAGTTTTTGAAAATCTTATCAAACTAATCTGTTGCTCGCTCTCTCTCTCTCTCTCTCTCTCTCTCTCTCTCTCTCGCACACACACACACACACACACACATACACACACATATAAACACACACTTTCCATCTAATTGATCTTGTGCTTTGCTTTCTTTTTTCTCGTCTCGTAAACGCTGCCTTTTAAAAATAGACGTGGACTTTTATAGGTTTTCCAAAACCGACTTGCAAAGATCAAAATGCAGCAATCTGTTCCTGCGTGCGTTCCTGGAGTGGTGTGTGTTCGTATGATTGTTTGTTTCAGGTCTCAAGTTAGAGAACTGTTACAACCCACTGACCCAGAGACTCCTTCTACATTTTTCCTTTCAGAAAAGCTCGACCTGTCAACAAATACACACATACAGTACACACATTTTAAATTCTTTATGCTTTCACTGAACGAGTCCCTGTGAATGCGCCGTTACTATAGCAACCAAGGGGATTGGTGTAAACTTGCACTACTTTCAGAGCTGCTGTGGAAGGAGTCTGCAGTGTCACAGTCGGAGGTAAAGCTATACGTTTTCCCAGTTATCTTCAGTTTATGTTTCTTGGTAACTTCCATGTAACATGACGACCAGCATTATATTACTTTATTAACTTTAAGAGAGAGAAAAATGTACAGTCAGGTGAGGGAGCGACTGCTAATGTAGGAAAATGATTAACTACGGGAGATGGGAGATGCTTAGTTATCCTAATTAAGCAGATTGCCCGTATTTAATTAAATTAAAATTATTTAACTAGAGGACATTTATTCCCCAGCAAAAAAGGGATTTTTTTTTTCATTTTTGGCAGCAAAAAAAATCGTCTCGGGTTACTTGGCTGTAACCCTGTTCCCTGATAAAGCGGGAACATCTCTTTGTTCTCCGGTTGTGAAGCCTGTGCATGTCAAAACCGCCGAATACCTCGGCTTATAACCTCTGCCAGGCATGGCGTCACCGAATAAGGTGCACCTGCAGGTTATAAATAGGAGTGAGCGGGAAACATCCTCAGGTCAATTTTGTCTGAAGGACGTCCAGGCACGCCAGGAGTGCAGCATCGGAACGCAGCATCTTGTTCCCACTTTATCAGGGAACAGGGTTACAGCCAAGTAACCCGAGAAGTTCCCTTTCAAAAGCTACACTCGATGCTGCGTGAAAACGCTATGGGAACGAGAATACCAACGCCGCCGCACTGCAAGTGTCTGGACCCCCAGGTTGTGTAGCGTGTGCGCACAAATCTGAGGTCTCAGACCTAGCTCTGGGATGCTGACTCAAGGATCCGCGAACCAGGAGTAGCATTGACATCCAGACTATAAAATCTAACAAACGTGTGTGGAGAGAATCAGCCTGCCGCATCACACACCTGCTGCAGGGGGACGCCTCTTGCCAAGGCAATCGATGAGGCAATCCCCCTGGTTGAATGAGCCCTGATTCCCAGTGGCGAAGTGTGACCACGCGCCTCATAGGCTAGGGCAATAGCATCTCTCACCCAGTGTGACAGAGTCTGTCTAGTGGCAGCCGCCCCCCGGTTGCGACCCCCATGGCAAATAAAGAGCTGCTCTGACTTACGCCACTGGCTAGTGCGGTGGACGTAAATCCAAAGAGCACATAGTGGACACAGTAAGTGAAGTCTTTTCTGCTCCGGAGCTGTGAAAGGCGGAGGACAGAAGGCTTCGAGAACAACTGGGTGCATGGTCGAAAATGGAACCTTGGGAAGATAGTTCGGGTGAGGATGCAGAATAGCTTTGACTAGCCCAGGGGCAAAGTCTAGGCAGGATGGGGAGACTGACAGAGCCTGCAGATCCCCAATCCTCTTCAAAGAAGTAATAGCCATAAGAAAAACCATCTTAAGAGACAGAAGCCTGACAGACGCTGACTCTAGTGGTTTGAAAGGGGTGTCAGCCAGGCCTTCGAGTACGATAGCTAAGTTCCATGAAGGGACCGTCGCTCTAGTGGGCGGCTTCAACCGTTTAGCTCCACGAATAAAACGGGCAACTAAATGGTGCTTCCCCACAGAAAACCCATCATTCAGAGCGTGACAAGCCAAAATAGCAGCTACGTACGTTCTGAGAGTACTAGCGCATAAGCCCGAGGACAACTTTTCTTGCAGAAACTCCAGCACTGAAACAATCTGGCAGTGAACTGGGTCTACATGTCTTGCCATGCACCAATTTTCAAATACACTCCATTTGAGGGCATAAGTTCTTCTAGTGGAGGGAGCCCTGGCACTTAAAATGGTTTCAATTACGCTGGCTGAAAGCCCAGCATGTCTTAGTTGGTCCCCTTCAGGGGCCAAACGTGAAGGTTCCAGAGCTCGGGCTGGGGATGAAGTATTGTCCCCTGCGCCTGAGACAGAAGATCCCTCCTCACTGGAATCTCCCAGGGTGAGCCGTCGAGGAGAGATATTAGATCCGAGAACCACACTCTGGTCGGCCAATGGGGCGCTATCAATAAGAGGCGCAAACCCTGTTGACGGACCCTCGCCAAGACTCCTGGGAGCAGAACTATAGGTGGAAACGCATAAAGGCGTAATCTGGGCCACGTGTGGGCCATTGCGTCCAGACCCTGGGGAGCTGGAGGAGTCAGAGAGTAGTAAAGGGGGCATTGCGCTGCCTCTTGTGAGGCAAAGAGGTCCACCTCTGCTACGTAAAATCTTTCCCAGATTTGACCGACTACTTCGGGGTGGAGTTTCCATTCCCCATGCTTTACAGCTTGTCTGGATAGCAAGTCTGCTCCTACATTCATATGCCCTGGAATATAATTCGCCCTGAGGGACAGGAACTTGTCCTGTGCCCAAAGCAGAACCTGGTGCGCTAGCTTGTTCAAGCGGCACGAGCGCAGTCCACCCTGGCGATTTATGTATGAGACTACCACAGTGCTGTCCACCCGCAACTAGGACATGGTAGCCTCTCAACTGCTGGAGGAAGTGTTTCAGGGCCAGAAACAGAGCCATCATTTCGAGGCAATTGATGTGCCACGCGAGAAGATGACCTCTCCAGCTCCCTTGTGCTGGACGGCCATCCAAGACCGCACCCCAGCCCGTGAGGGAAGCGTCTGTCGTTAGCATCTTGCGACGACAAGAGGGACCTAGAGTGGGACCCAAAGTCAGAAAGGTATCTAGGCCCAAAGGTATCACCGTAGACGCAGCTGCCATGAGGCCTAAAGATTTCTGAAAGTGATGAACAGTGACCTTCTGGCCTAGCTTGATTTCCTTCAGGGTGTTGAGAATGGATTCGACATGAGCAGGAGACAGCTGTGCCCGCATTGTGACCGAATCCCATGTGACACCCAAATATGTTGTCCTCTGAACAGGAAGGAGAACGCTCTTTGTGGCGTTGAGTCTCAATCCTAAAGAATGAAGATGGGCTAGGACGAAATCCCGATGTCAAAGCGCTAGCTCCTGAGACTGGGCCAGAATCAGCCAGTCGTCTATGTAATTCAAAATACGGATGCCCTGGAGTCGTAAAGGAGCCAGAGCCGCATCCATGCATTTTGTATATGTGCGGGGTGACAGAGCTAGGCCAAATGGAAGGACCCGATACTGGTAAGCTTCGCCCCCGAAAGCGAACCTCAGGAACTTCCTGTGCTGTGGCAATATTTCTATATGGAAATATGCGTCCTTGAGATCGAGGGTCACAAACCAATCCTCTGGTTGGATTTGAGAAACAATCATTTTGACAGTCAACATTTTGAATCTGGATTTCCTGAGATAGCGGTTCAAGCCACGAAGATCCAAGATCGGACGCAACCCCCCCCCCCTCTCTTGGGCACCAAAAAGTACCGACTGTAGTAGCCCGACTCTCTGTCTGGGAGGGGAACATGTTCTATGGCCCCTTTGCCCAGCAGAGTCAGTAACTCCTGGGCCAGCAGATGTGCTCGGTCCGGTTTCACGGAAGTGGAGACCACGCCGTTGAAACCCGGAGGACGATGTGCAAACTGAATCCTGTAGCCTGTGGCTACAGTCCTTTGTACCCAAGGAGATACACCTGGCAGTAGTTTCCACACTGCCAGCTTCTCCGAAAGGGGCACGAGCTTTGACACTTCAGCTGGATGGGGGGGGTGTTAGGTGTTGGGTATCCTGAAGTGTGGCAGGAGATGCACGAACACGCAACTTTTCATTGGAGACCGGCGCTCCCCGAAACACCAGTGGTGGCGGTGATTGAACACCGGCCTCCTGGGAGTGCCAGGGAGGAGGCCCTGTTTTATGGCAAAAATCCAGGTGCCCCTCCCTGGGGGGAGACACCCCCATGGCCCCGGGCGCACGAGCCTCAGGGCTTCCTCTTTGAAGAGAGGAAGCTCCTCAGATCCGGTCTTTTTGAGGCAGATTTTTGAGAAGAGCGGCGAGCCCCACCCCAGTCTTTACGAGGGGGTGCGCGGCTGGTCATGCTCTCCTTCTGCACCTCACGCCTGATAGGGGCCAGACCTGGCCGCGGCCAGGTGGCCGACGGTCCCGGTTCTTGAGCACGGCGGGGAAGGAACCTCCCAAAGGCCTGTTCATATAGCTTCGCCTCCCGAAACCTAGTGGCGACGGAATTAACAGCGTCGCCAAAGAGGCCGGAAGGTGAGACGGGGGCATCAAGGAGGACAGCACGATCCTTATCCTTGATGCCCGTGAGGTTCAGCCACAGATGCCTCTCCGTGGATACCATGGCAGCCATAGAACGGCCCACAGCACGGGCCGTCTGCTTGGTTGGGGAGAGTAGGCTTTTTCAGGGAGCATAATGTCCCAGGAGCGAGATAGCCCGCAAGCTTCTCTTCTATCTGGGGCATCATCATATAACCGCGTGCTTTCGCATCAACGATATTCAAATAAGTCGAAGTCGATGGCACAAAAACACGCGATAAATACGGCTTGCTCCATGAAAGAGTTAATTCATCATGGAGGTCACTAAAGAAGGGGAGAGAGAGACGTTGAGGCTCCTCCCCCCGGCCACCCGACAGAAACCTGTCGTCCAATCTTGAACGCTTGGGGGAATCTCGCTTCTGCGGCCTGTCGATATGCAATTGCTCGACCGCACGCGCTATAACCTCTAATAATTCCTCATAAGCTCTGTCAGCACTGGAGGAGCGTTGTGAGGAGGCTACTTCCATGGAAGCGAGAGAGGAGGATTCTTCCGCTCCTTCACAAGAAGCGCCGGAGCGCGCTTGCGAAGCGGAAGCTAAAACTTCCTGATCCGGAGAGAGTGCGAGAGAAAGGGGAAGTTCCGTCTCGTGTGCGTCTGCCAGATCAGCACGCGAGCCCCAGAAATGCGCCGCGGCTCGCGGTTTCTCTTTAAAGAAAGCGAGCCGCGCGCGAAGCACCTTAATAGGGAGAAGATCACAGTACTCACATTCTCCCTGAAGCCCGAGGCGAGCGTGTTCTTCCCCCAAGCACTCGAGCCAAAATTCATGAAGATCGCCCTCCGAAAGAGATCTATTGCACGGAGGCATGCATCTCTTAAGCAACTCCGCCATATCGGTGAGTTAATGCTGTTATTTTCCTTTTTTTTGCTTTTGTTATGGCTTGCACATGCACACGCAAACACAAAGCGGTCCTGAAGACAAAAAGATCTGAAGATGTTTCCGGTTCACTCCTATTTATAACCTGCAGGTGCACCTTATTCGGTGACGTCATGCCTGGCAGAGGTTATAAGCCGAGGTATTCGGCGGTTTTGACATGCACAGGCTTCACAACCAGAGAACAAAGAGATGTTCCCATAGCGTTTTCATGCAGCATCGAGTGTAGCTTTTGAAAGGGAACTTTACTGATTATCTAAAAATCCTGAAATAAAAATAAATTATAAATTATTTATCTTGCAGTAAGTTTTGTGAAATAATAACCCAGAGGTTTCACACACTGCTGCTTCCTGACAAAATGTTTTTCAGAGTAAACTGAAATGATGAAACGATGATAAACGAGTGGGCTGAAAGGTGTGAGGGTGAAGGTGTCTCTGTACCCCTGAAGCTGAGTTCACTGTCACTGATCCCTCCGTCCTCAGCCGAACTCTCCTTCTCCACCTTCGCCGCTCCTCTGCTCCGTTTAACACTTTTATAAAACTGACCCCAGCGATGGCGTCCTGCGTCCTTCTTCAACCGCTTCTCCTTCGCACGTCTGTTCTGGAACCAGACCTGAGAGAGAGAGAGATGTAAGTGGTAAAGCAATAGGCTGTGCAGGTGTATGTGTGAAAGAAAAGTAAAACAACTAAAAACTAAAAAAGACCAAAACTAAATAAAAGGAACTTATAAACAGTGAATAAGAAGATTAAACAAAAAAATTAAGAAAAAGTAAGGAACTAATAGAGTGAGAATGAGCAAAGTGAAACATAAAGATAGCTAAAAAGAAAAATAATGAAACAAAGAAACCATGAGGGGGAGAAATTAAGGACAAAAAATCAAAGATTTGAAAGAGATGAGTGAAAATAAGCAAAGTTTATAAATAAGGGAGTGAAGACATGAAGACAGGAATAAAAGAGTGAAGGCAGGAGTGAAGGCAGGAGTGAAGGTGGTACCTGAACTACGCGCATGTCGAGGCCGGTCTCGGAGGAGAGCTGCTCTCTGACGTGCCGCGCCGGTTTAGGAGAGTTTTTATACGCACTCTTCAGTGTTTCCAACTGTTTGGCCGTGATGGTGGTGCGAGGACGCTTCGCTCCCGACTCTGAGTCATCTACGACACACACACACACTTTAGTCACTGTATCTATAAGTTCTTATTTAATACATCACAGAATGTTTTAAAAATATATACATAATCCACATTTTATTTAATATGACTGATTATACATTTGTAACTAGTCCACAGAGTTAGAATACAATCAAAGTGAGAATCAAAATTTGAGTCAGAATTGAAATCTGAATCTGAATCAAAATGAGCAACAAAATCAACTGGAATCAAAGACAGAATCAGAATCAAAGTCAAAATGAGTCACAAGCAGAACTGGAATCTGAAACAAAATCAAAATGCCAATCTGCTAAATTTAGAATAAGAATCTGATTTATTTCAGCCAGTCCAATATACAAATAAGAAAATAAAGTAATGACAGGAAGAGGAACATGCATGTTTTGTTTTTCAATTTATTGTCTTAATTCGATATGAAATATTTCTCTGTTCTGATTCCTTCTGTTCTAACCTCAGTGCTGCTTTAAGTGAAGCCTCAACCTCCACCTGATTCCCCAGATTTAAATAAATGAAATGTGTGGTGTCAAGTGTGTGTGTGTGTGTGTGTGTGTGTGTGTGTGTGTGTGTGTGTGTGTGTGTGTGTGTGTGTTCCCTCTGAGAGCTCAGGGAGATGTAAATCTCCTCACAGTGGCATGCTGCTGGAGGTTATTGAGGCACTGCCATAAAACCCCATTGCTTCACTTAACATAATCAATCAGCGTTCTGCGGAAATCTCCATAAACACACACACACACACAGAGCGGATGTCTGGACCCCCTGTGATACATGCCATGATTTCATTTCTACTGTAAATACAAGACGAATGTTTCCGATGTGGAGAAGAAGCTCCTCCCTCCTGACATCAGTGAAAGCGTTTCATTGGCTAACATCACTCACGTGACTCTATGAAGGTCCCGGAATGTCATATGAATACAGCGTCATCTTTAAATGAATTATTTTCTATATTTTTTGAAAGACACATCAGAGTTCTGTCTTCTTAGATGAACTCTCAGTGGAAGCAGTCGATGTGCGTATTGTTCTTGTAAGTCACTCCATCCTCACCGTTCTGTTTTGCGGTTTCGTAGTCGACCTTGCAGACGAGCCGGCCATCCTCCATCAGGTAAAACTCGTCTCCAGTGGCTAGCTGTCTGCTGCACATCACGCACGAAAAACAGTGCAGATGATAAACAAAGTCCTGCGCTTTACGCACCACCTGGGAAGGCGGGATGCCCTGCTGACACGACGCACACTTCGTCCCAAAACGCCTGCAGAGATACACACAAACACAACCGGTCCCTGTGAGTGCACCTGGGTAAGAAATTAGCATGAAACCACAACGCAGTTCCACAGAGGTTCCTTTATGTGATGCTCTATTTACTGCTTGTTGTTAAATTAACACCTATTTATTTAATTAGTGTTACTGATTGCCCTTTAGGGAGAAAAGTGTGTAATTTCATACTGAAACGGCAACACTTGTTCCCCATGCCCTAGGCTGCTCACTGACTCACTATCATACACACTTCACATAAGGGGGGTGAAGGGAGGGGAGGGGCAAATTTAACATTAAATCCCCCTTTTACCCTCTGGGTGAGTTAACAATGTTATCTTCCACTCAGAGTCTCACTGAGACATTTAAGTCTCAAACGTGATTCGGTAAACGGATAAAAGACAAACTTAATTTATTCCTTAATGCCGTAGAGAGAAGAACAAGAAAGAAAGGAACAGAGGCTAAGAAGGAAAGAGGGGGATAAAAAATTTAAAAAAAACAAGGAGACGTGATTATGACTGTGCCCTATTCCTAGCAAAGGCCACACACGCCACGGTGGAAAACGTCAAAGGACCAACGGCTGTCTGGAGTGAACTTTATTGCTGTGTTTTGAAGCTGCCATGCGGTGGAACATGACCATGTTGTGATTAAAGGAGCTGAGATCAAACTGAACACAGCTGAGTGATGTTAATATAGCCTCAATGCAATTTGTACCAAAATGTGCAAACCAGACTCTCCAACCCTAACAAGTCCCAGTAGCACAAGTGTCTTTTAGTCGGGTCCAATAGTGAGTATTTCGAAGTATTGAACACAATTCAATAGGTGAGAAAACTATTGGGGCGTGTCCCAACAGAGATTTCTGCCAGAGCTGAGATCAAAATCTGCAATCGTCCATTCTTCAGCTCAGACATTAAACCACTAATCCACTGCTGATCCATATATGATATAGTTGGTCATTTTTAAACCACAAATGTTTTTGCAGTCTTTAGTCTCTAAGAAGCCTTCAGTCATCTTGTGAAGACCCTGCTCTAGTGACTGCTCCACCAACAACCCCAAAAAACCGGCACTCACTGTCAACTTCCTCAGAATATCCTGCTCTGTCTACTTGTGATGGTGTCTCTGAGATGTCACCTATATGCTGTTAGTCACTAAAGGAAGGATAGATAGACAGACAGACAGACAGATACTGGTTTGATCCCGAAGGAAATTCCAGATATCCAGCAGCCATAGAGACAGTAACACAAAGTTAGGTTGTAGATTGCACGCTGTATATTTTATATACAGTCAGTACACACAGGGTAATGTGAGAACTGACCAGAAGTTACTAGTGCAATGAAAATCTAAAAGCAAACACTGCAAGATACAGAAGATGTATATAAATAAAGCATAGAAATCAAAGATATATTTCCCCTTTCAAAGATAAATAATAATAATACAAAAAAACTGAATAAGACAAATGAGGTTAACTGCAGTTCAGCCATGATGTGCAATTTAATATGTGGCAAAGTACAAGTCTATCACCTGCCACTGCCATGAAGAACTTTTGTTTTGTCACTGGATTGAAAAGTACTCTGCTTTTTCAACTGCTTTTGAGAAACATAATAAATTGCTCTCTTCTGAATGTCCCCTAAGGACCATACACCAAACACAACTTCTGATATAACACTTCTCTGAAGACTGATATGGACATCCTCTGAGAACTCTTCTACACTGAAGTTCTCTGATGACTCTACACTTTCAACTGCTTTTAAAGACCTTGGCGTGTAGAATGTCCCTGAGGACCCTGTTCTTGACAACTCCCTTTGAGGATCTTGGTCGGCTGGCTGCTATAAGGACCACTTTTTTTTTTTTACTAGACCTGAGCATGCTGTTTCATTAATGTGCCTATACTGCCTATTAGTACACTGCTACGTTGATGTCTTTGTAGTACCCGGCTACACCAATATACTCTGATGAGTTTACTACACTAGTGCCTCTGAGGACTCTGTTAAACAGATGTCTTCTGAGGCTCTGCTACTCCAGTATTCTCTGAAGACCCTGCTACTTTGACTGCATCTGAAGGTCCTGATATACCAACATCATCTGAGGACCCATGTACATTAATATCTTCTAAGGACCCTGCTACACTGATGTCTTCTGAGGACCCTGCCACACTGATGTCTTCTGAGGACCCTGCCACGCTGATGTCTTCTGAGGATCCTGCCACGCTGATGTCTTCTGAGGACCCTGCCACACTGATGTCTTCTGAGGACCCTGCCACACTGATGTCTTCTAAGGACACTGCCACACTGATGTCTTCTGAGGACCCTGCCACACTGATGTCTTCTGAGGACCCTGCCACGCTGATGTCTTCTGAGGATCCTGCCACGCTGATGTCTTCTGAGGACCCTGCCACACTGATGTCTTCTGAGGACCCTGCCACACTGATGTCTTCTAAGGACACTGCCACACTGATGTCTTCTGAGGACCCTGCCACACTGATGTCTTCTGAGGACCCTATTGAACATTTTCTGAGTTGCATTCTACAAGCGTTTTCTGAAGATCTGTGTTATTGTTAGTACATCCTGTTCTCTCTTGACACATCTTATACTTGAATTAAATTTGTTTCCTGTCCCCATTCCTGGTCGAGTGTTTTCTGTCTCTGTTTTTTGTTCCAAAATCCACTGAAGAACTAAGGTGCATAAATAAAGAGACACTGAATATTCACCCTAGTGACTATGACACCCAGTTATTACGGGAGAAAAAAACATTCAGAGCTGGCACCTAGTCATCGACATATATGCCTGTTTTGCAAACATAATAAAAATGTTCAAATGAATGAAATGAAATGTATACTTACGTGTAGAAGTGTTCTCTGCAGTAGACGTGTCCCCCTCGGCAGTAACACCTGTCACTCAGAAGCTCATCACACTCTGCACACCTGAGACAGGTAGAGTGCCAGTGCAGATCCTGAACCTTACACACAAACTTATCCAGGATACGCTGGTTACATCCCGCACACTCCGGGACCTCTGTACACACACGCATACACATACACACACACAAAACATATTAACAACTGATTCATAAATTCATTATATATTATAAAAAATACTAAGCATAATTTTGCTGAGAAATTGGTGATTTAAAAAAAAAATTATACACGGTACTTAAAATTTAAGTTAGCAAGATCATCATCATCACCATCACCATCATCATCTTCGGTGTGTGTGAATGTATAAGAGTGTGTGTCTACAGGAAATGTGAGGCAGCGTGTATGGAGACCCAGGTAAAACGGAGATCAGGTGATGAAAGGCGGCCATTCATACAGAAAATAATCAATAATAGAGAATAAAGAGGGGAAAGACGCGCATGCGCACCCTGACACTCATAAAATAATAATTAAATATATAATAAGAGCAGGGGAAAATGGAATAACTCTGACACCGACACTGATCAATATCTCAGATAGGGGTGAGAGCATGGATATATTTTAAATTGCTCTGAATGAAGGGACGCACTGTCACGTGACTCGTTCTATTAGTTTATGACTAAATGTCTTATGTTCGCGTCTCCTGTACAGGGCGCATATCCTGGGTGATATGATGCTTTAAAAATGCTAATTACAAATTAGCAGGCAGGTAAAGGTAAAGTGCAGACATGAGAGAGAGAAAAAAATCAATAGTTCAGAATGAAGAGGCACCCCCCCCCCCCCCCCCCCCCCACACACACACACACACACACATACACACATAGGTACAAGTCTAATAAAATATTATGCTTACACTAATCAAAATATTATTCATACAGTACAGAATAAATCAAACCCATTTGCGCAAGCACATAAGAGGACAATATCTTCACGAAATACACCAAAAACATTACGGCAATATTGTTCCTAAAATATACTAATTACTAATTAGTTAACATATGTAGCGCAAATCAAAGATACAAGGATTGTAAATTTTGTAAATAATCTCATAAAACACCAGCACACATTTGTATCTAAGATTTTAGGAAGCGTGACTATTAAAATGTGTATTTCTGAAACAAAAGTATTCATCAAATTCAATCTGCTTTCCACTCTGCTTGTTCCTTCTTTCACTTTCACACACACACACACACACACACACACACACACACACACACACACACACACACACACACACACACCACGTGTAGACTATTAAATATTCAACATTTAAAAAAGCAGAGTTTCCTTTGCAGTAGAATTAACTCAATAATTTTTATTAGGTTTCATCTGAAATCTGCGATCTTTGATTCACTTATTCTTATTTTTGTAATCATTCCAGATTATTACTACTGTACCAAACAACCCTTGTGTAAGTCAGGCACTGTACGATTTAAACTCACACTAGAAGAGTTGCGCTGTCATCTCCTTATTAATTACAAGATTGCAGTGAAATTGTGCGCAAAACCTCTGTCGCGTTTTATTAAGACCATTATTATTAGTATGTTATCAAATACTGTAATATATACCAAACAATATTTTCTATATACAGTAAATATTGTGTTCGTTAGTACTAGATTTTTATTGGTCTATACGTGAGGCTTGGATTTTTATTGAATAATGTTAGGTGACTAAATCTATGTTGTTTAATTCTTTATATGATTTTTTATTCATTCTTCAACTTGCTTCACTACTGACTTTGATTAATAATTGTGTCCTTATTATAGTTGAATCATAATATGATTAAAACGATGAAAATTAGCAGTAAAACTGCGTTACAGTGATGGCTCATCTTACACTAATTAACTTTTAAATTGCATTGTTAAAAGCTGCATTTGATCATCTTTATCCTCATCATCAATATTATTTATCAGTTATAGGTTAAAACAATATCTTCTTTACTAAAAAGCAAAGAACTAGTCGGGTACATCATGCTACCGTTTTAGTCCCGTCACAAACAGAAAACAAAAACTGATTTATTTTCTATGTGTTGCGTGTGTGTGTGTGTGTGTGTGTGTGTGTGTGTGTGTGTGTGTGTGTGTTTGCCAATATGTGTGGGTGTGTTTGTATGTGTGTGAAAATGTCAGTCACATTATAAACACACATACATATTCATTCTGTGTAGTTTATGTCTTAATATTTTTGTTTGTGCAATTTGTTTGTGTGGGTCCATTTTTTTTAAACGAGAGAAATGTGTGTGAGAATGCCCGCTTCTAAATAAAAAAAATCAAAAAGAAATAAAACATTATTGATTATTAGTCGTTATTAATCATTAACTCTTAAAGGACATCGCCCCTTTTACTTTGTATAAAATTTAAAGTGGCACATTTTCTGTTTGATCAGTTGATCAGTTACCATAATAACCAGGCGACAAACACTCACATGACATTAGAAAGAGGCACCAAACGGTACCTTTCCTTCTCACGGCATGGAGCTGGGCGTGTTTTATTCATTTTATTCGTGTCTTTAAAACATATCACTTTAAAACTATTTCAGTCATTTTAATAACTCGACTTTGAGGTCACTGATCATTAGTACAGAAGGTTTAATGATCAAATCTCAGATTTATGAGATTGTTAGTCAGCTTTATATCAAGTTTATATTAATATTTTTTGTGATGTATCGTAG
Source organism: Clarias fuscus (assembly GCA_030347435.1). Taxonomy (NCBI): domain Eukaryota; kingdom Metazoa; phylum Chordata; class Actinopteri; order Siluriformes; family Clariidae; genus Clarias; species Clarias fuscus. The sequence continues at coordinate 36,711,063 of CM059213.1, forward strand.
AGCTCACGATGTTTGTGGGTTAAACACAAAGTTAACTTTTTAATGCACACACACCCCACACAGTCAATTGAAAACGATTGCAGAAAAATATACAGGACTTAAAAACATCTCTAAATCAATCTAAATCAATATTGATCTTGGTTTGCATTTTGTTCCACGTCGTGTGTTCCCCGTGGAGCAGGGATATAGAGCATGGTATATATTTACAGGAGTTCTACACAAATCGTCAAAGAACTTCAATAAAAACATTACAGCGCCATGATGCATTACAATCCTAACCTGTTTTTGTACATATTGCTATTTTTGCGTCAAAATTATATTTTCAATAATTTGATCAGAATTAAAGCTTTACTCCTTGGCGATATTGTAGAAATATTGGTGTTCTCTGCGTGAAGTGGTTAACCTGCATCCGTTTAATCTGGCCTGAACTCTTTTAACTGCTTTTTTTTTTTTTTACTCGATAGTAGTCTGAGTACTGTGATGAAGAGAAGTTCATCATTCCATGATGTAGTGTGAACCAAGTAAAGTCATATCAAATGGCAACACCTGAAAAACACCTAAAAACAAACAAACTAAACAAACAAACAAAAAATAATACCCGCACTGAAATGAAAATGATTCAGAGTTCAGTTTGGGATTATTTCACGTTTTTTGTGGTTATGAAGATTTTGCTGCACACACACACACACACACACACACACAGGGTCATGCACAAGTCAGCACACACATTAATTACCCCACATATAGAAGACCTACGGTGGGGTGAAAATAAAATTGATTTAGATTTTTTTTAACGCAGCCATAATCCTAACCATAGTGAATTTAATCTAAACAACGTGACTTATTTAAATCGAGCTGTGGCATTTCATTTAGAAATAGATTGTAAATAAACAATATGATGATTTTGTCGCATATAAATTAAAACAAGAACTGAAATTAATTCGGAATTAAATCATTGTTTCTTTAAAATCACATTCGCTTCATCAGACACGTTTTAACGTCGCATGTTAATTAATGATATTTTATTTGTAAAAAGATAAAAGAAAAGAAAAACAACCGCGTGCCTCCTGTGCAATGTGTAAATGTGCAGCTCTGAGGATTTTCACCCACATTTATCTCTCTGACTTCTATCTGATTATGGAGAGCAGATGAACTGACCAGTCGAGCAGATGTGAAGATAAAGAGGCAATTTCTTTCATTTAATTTAATAAGCGTTTGGATTTACGGAGCTCCAGACACGTCACTAAACTCAGCTCTAATCTCTCCGTATACAACAGGATTAAAATCGCTTTAATGCGATCATATTCGGGGGAAAAGGCAAACATCTGCACAAGGAATAAAAAACAAAACATATAGGTTATATAAATATATTTTGAAATGTTTTTTTTTTATTTATTTTTTTACTAAAGATTCGATTAAACGAGTTTGTCGTGGCCTATTGATAAACACCAGGGGTGTGTGATGGAATTTCAAATGTAACCCGTTTTTATAAAACATATCGTGTAGATGATTATATCTGGGATATAAAATGAGCTTGTATGAATTTATTCATTCAGAAAAAAGGGATTATGGAGATGTGAATGCAGGTCCGCATAAACACTTTTGCACACATCTGTAAGTATGATAGGTGATCAGAATGTAACATCATCGCATTTTTACGTAAAACATGCTGTTTAAAAACAAAATTCGACGAAAAAAGAAAACAAGTGCATGGAGCGCATTTTATCCCTGATATCAATCTCCAGTTATTACTCTAAAGTAGAAATGTAGGCATGTTAAACAGCACCTAAACAATTAAAATATATATTTAAACTCATAATATATGGCAAAGATAAAACCGAAAGCTCGGCGAAATGAAAAGTCGGACCTGATGACCCGTTTATTCATCTCAGCTCCCTCCAGATTATTACACATTTAATAATCATTTAAAAAATCATCATTGCTGCATCATCATCATCACCATCATGAAACTCAGAGCAGAGAGAAGAGGATGGAGAGGCTTACGCTGCAGTGGGACGAGCATGTCGGGCTTCACGGCGCTCGCGCTGGGCACCACGGCGGCGCTTTGCATCATTTTCATCCGCTCTGATAAAAAAACACACACACTCCCACTCCCACACACATATACACACATACGCACTCTCTGTCCCTCTCACACACTCACACACACATTCACACCCAGCCACACACACACACAAACACACACATCCAGGCGCGTATCCGTGCTCGAAGCTCTCCAAACAAAAAATCTAAAAAACAAAAATAATAAAAGGAGTGAGATGTACAGCATGCATCTCTTTTTCCTCCTCCTCCTCTATTTCTCTTCCCTCTGACTTTATCTCTCTCTCTCTCTCTCTCTCTCTCTCTCTCTCTCTGCGCGCACACAGGCGCATACACATACGCACACGCGCGTACACGCACACACGCACTGCTTTGATTCATTCACGTTGCAGGGGCGCACAGCTGACCAATCAGAGTGGGATCGGAAGTGACGAAAGAGTCCCAGTGGAGCCTTAAGGGCTATAAATACTGGCGAGGTAAAGCAAAAAATCAGAGGAGATTTATCAGCTATCACACATTAACTAACTGCATTAAGTATCAAACGACATTAACTCATCATTATCGTGCACTGTTTTTTTAAATCATTTTATTTTTAACCGC
>CM059213.1:36718723-36721223 GCA_030347435.1 Clarias fuscus
AACCCTCAAAAACAAAGTGAGATCCTGCCTGTCTTCATGTTTTCTACAACAACACGACTGTGACAATCTCAGGATTAGTACCAGGACACTGCTGAGGTCTGGACTCCTATTGGTCAGAAAGTGTTAATTAATTAGCGCAGGTTTATGTTAATGGGCTCGTTCTGATACGTTAAGGTATCCATCGAAACAGTTCATTCACAGTCACACTGGAACAATGTAAGATTTCAGGAAGGAATGTCCAGTTTCAGCACTCTGTGTCATTCGCAGCGAGTTTCCATAAACTGAGCTTCTCTTAGTTGAGAAATTTAAGAAATTAGAGAGGGGGCGCTGCTGTAGTGTTTCGCCAGAGTTCGCCAACTAACTTTATATTTGAATTTGTGTTTTTTTTTTTTTTGTGAAAAATATTATTTCTTAATTAAAGTTCTTAAAAGTAATTCATAATATAATTTTCTGAGTCATTTATAATAAACTAGCATAAGTACATGTCATTGATGGTTAAAGACTTTTTAAATTGATGGTTATAGACTAGAAATTAAAGCTTAAAGAAGTTAAAGCTAAAAATAATCCGCTGATCTTTAATGTGATCAGTGATATTATTATTTCAGATTGAAGCCCACATACATGTCTGTCTGTCTTTCTGTACAGCAGAACTCTCATCATTCCATAACCTATATGGAATCAATAGTGTATATGCTTCCGGTTTATAATCTGGCACACAACTGCTCATAACTTCACTTCTACTCACATTTAAATTTCATTAGCTTAAGTTTCAGTAAATTCTGTCTGGCCAATTTTGTGTGACACTGTGACAAAATCAGGCTGGACAGACATACAGATATACAGACAGACAGAAACTGGTCTCTGGTCCTCCAATGTATGAAACATTCTGACCAATGTAGAGACAAAACCTTTCCTTTATTTATAAAGATAACATTATCACAACAAGAGTATCCCATGATCATATTTTTTTTATTTCTTAAACATGAACTTTTTCTGGTATCTACAAATTATCATGCGAACTGCAAACCGAAGTGTCAGCCACACAAAGAGGTGAGAAATTACTGAGTGTAGCTACCAGACTGAGAGAGAGAGGGAGAGAGAGAGAGAGAATCCAGTATATGCTTCAGTAGTCATCTTTTTAATTTCAATTTAATTCTCCAAAAATATTTAAATGAATGTATATTAATTAAAATCAGTGTACGGATCGTTAATGATGTAGAGACAGAAATTAAAATAAAGGTTTCCCCCCAGAACGAACGCTTTAATGATTTACAACCATTTAGATAGAAAGGAACTTTGTGTGTGCGTGTGTGTGTGTGTGCGTGTGTGTGTGTGTGTGTGCGTGTGTGTGTGCGTGTGTGTGTGTGTGATTAAAATATTCATATTACCTTTACTGAGGCAGAATGTTTTAGTTCAGTGGTTTATTTGTTAGAGATTCACTCAGAATCAAATCGATTTTATTATTATTTTTTTATTTCAGTTTCAGTTTCCCACGACTCGGTTGCTGGTTCACCTTTTGACCTTCCTTGGGGCACTCTTGGTATGTCCTGACCACTGCAGCCCGAAAACATCCCACAAGAGCCGTAGTTTAAGACCCAGCCGTCTGGCCCTGGTCACATTTACTCCATTTACTCAGATCCTCATGCCTGCCCATGTTTCTTCGAGGATCTTTGAGAACTGATTGTTATATATACATATCATTTATTAAGTTTAATATTTCTTCTATTCCATACTTCTTCTTCTTTATTATTATTATTATTATTATTATTATTAAATACTTTATAGTTTTTATTCCTACTATTATTTTTAACATATTATAATCATTATTGGTTATCTCATAAAAGATATTGATGATGAGTATTATTGCTTGTGTTTGGGTGATTAAAGCTGAATGTGTTTCTCAATACCAGATACTCAGATGTACGGTATGATTCTTATTGTGTGTGTGTGTGTGTGTGTGTGTGTGTGTGTGTGTGTGTGTTTGCATTGGTGTGCGTGCGTGAGCATTGGTGTGCGTGTGTGTGTGTGTGTGTGTGCGTGCGTGTGTGTGTGTGTATGAGTGTGTGGTCTGAAGCATGATCAATAGGCTCGTGTCCCAGCAGGGTAGTGGGATTGAGGTTGTTATAAAGATAATAGATGAGCCTGGCAGACGGAACGCCCCCTTTGGACACACACACACATACACACACACACACACACGCACACACATACGCACACACACTACTGCTCTCTCCCCCACACCGCACCATGCGCCACTCTGCTGTTCTTGTGTAAATGACTGCACACACACTCTGCATACAGCATTTCCCAAAAGTCATATATCACTCAGTGGAAAGAGAACACACACACACACACACACACACACACACGCACACACACACACACACACACACACAGTAGCTGGGTATAAACACAATATAACTTATATTGTAGGTTATATTTATAAAATATTTGACAAACTGTGAAGGATAAATAAATTCTGGATTTTTTTCAATGTTTA
>CM059213.1:36723723-36796223 GCA_030347435.1 Clarias fuscus
TGTGTGTGTGTGTGTGTGGAGTTTGCATGTTCTCCCCATGCTTTGTGGGCTTCCTCAGGGTACTCCGGTTTCCTCCCACAGTCCAAAGACATGCAGATTATCCTAACTGACGTTCCCTAATTGCCCATAGTGTGCGAATGAGCATGTGTGTGTGTGTGTGTGTGTGTGTTACCCTGCCCTTCGGTGGATTGGCACCCTGTCCAGGGATTATTACCCTGCCATGTGCCCTAGGTCTCCTGGAATAGGCCCTGTATTCAGGGTAAAGTGTGAGTGAGTGAGTGAGTGAGTGTAATTTGTAACTTGTTATTTGTATAATGGTACATCATTTATTATTTCATGCACATGAGTCACAAGTATTTAAAAAAAAGCTAAGCCACGTGTACAGCCATGGATATGATTAGCTATTTATATGGAATAAAATCACTGTCAAAAATAATCGTGCGTTAAAAAAAAGATTTGTGTGTAATTCTGCGTTTTGTCCGAGTTGGATTCCAAAATCTACAGCCACGACAGCTTACAGATACGATATTTAGTGTGTTTGTTAGAGTACAACTCTGAGATATACGACTCTGACCGCTTACAGACACAAAACTCGTTTTTACATCTCCTCTGTTACACGGACGAATTGCAAAATTACGCCCATGAATGTAGTGTGTTAAACCGCTGTCAAAAATACGTCATCAAGTCCACATGCACAGGCGTTAATATCTGAAGGAGGAGGAATCGATACGGCGCATGCGCCCTGCTGCCGTTTTAAACTCCTAAAATCTTACCTGCTATAGTTAAACCATCTCTGTAAGTTTACTTCTCTTAAACATGTACGAATCTGTGAAAAAAAGAAAACGTACCTGAGACGATGAGAGAGCGCTCGGCTGCTGATCTGCCATTTTGGCGCCGGTGGTTTAAAACGGTGGCCGAATCGATTCCTCTTCCCTCGGATATTAACGCCTGTGCATGTGGCCTTGATGACGTATTTTTGACAGCGGTTTAACTCACTACGTTCATGGGTGTAATTTCGCAATTCATCCGTGTAACAGAGGAGACGTAAAAACGAGTTTTGTGTCTGTAAACGGTCAGAGTCGTATATCTCAGAGTTTGTCCAACTCGGACAAAACACAGAATTACACACAAATCTTTTTTTTACGTACGATTATTTTTGACAGTGATTTTATTCCATATATTTAATGTAAGACAAAAGTTGTATGTAAAAATGTTATCTACATAACCAGGATCTTTTTCTAATTCCAAGGATGTCCAGTTCCCAGAGTACTACACACACACAGGGTCCAGTATTCCAAGGGTTCTACATGTCGGTGTTCCCAGATTTTAACATTCCTACATACATTCACATGGACTGTAGAGCTTTAGGTCATGATTATGGCAGAGGTGCTGCTCAGTTCCCAGTGAAGTTTAACCTCTCATCTGAACACCTTCAAGAACTTCAAGCAAGTCCAGATGCCACTGAACAGCATCTTTGGGCTAGACAAGAATTCAAGTGTATCCTCATGGTTCTCTAATCCCAATACTTCCCAGGGTTCTAGATGCCCAAATTTGTACAATCACATGGTCTATGAGTCTCAGGGTTCCCAGTATCAGTCCTACATTCCCAGGTTTCAACATTCCCACAGTCCTTCATACCTTAAACCAGGGAAAATGGACTCGAAAGACCCTGGGCAGATCAGAGCGTATAAACATAATGTTTTGGATGCTGGAGCACTGGAAGACGGCCCAGCAGTTTCTAAATAAAATTTCAATTAGGGAATATGCAGCGTCGAGAACAAAAGGCACTGGAAACATAGGCTGCGTTCCAAATCACATAAAGAGACGTAGGGCCTAGGGAAATCAGTGCAGATCCCAAACAAAGGCTTGCTATGTTTGTATATGATTTAATGCTGAAAGATACACACATATAGTGATCATATAAGTTTTTTTAATCTAAAACTTTTTAGAATTGAAACCTTAATAAAACCTACAAATAATAATAAAAAAAATGTAAATGCTACATCAGCACATGGCCGAGCCTGACCGAGGACTCACGGATCGTTTAACTGACTTCCTCCTCAATCAATAGGCAAATGAAGCGAGCATTGATTACTATTTAAGATGAAACACTAAATAAGACCACACACACACACACACACACACACACACAAACACACACACAAAATCCATAATCAGACATAGTGCCTGTTTTTGTAGTATTTAAATAAAGTGTGTGTGTGTGTGTGTGTGTGTGTGTGTGTGTGTGTGTGTGTGTGTGTGTGTGAATGCATGGTCACTGTGGGTCGGAGTGTATCAGACTTCATCTTCTCTCTCCATTCAGATATTGATTCATTGATTGGTCAGTTAAAAGCTATTGATGTGTGTAAGTGACTACTTCATTCTCTGTGTGTGTGTATGTGTGTGTGTGTGTGTGTGTGTGTGTGTGTAAAGTAGGACTTGCATTACATCATACACACAGGTATAAAATGAACGTGCTACTCTGAACTCAGTTTTGCTCTCACCATGGTGTTCAGAGCCGCTCTGAAGTCGGTGAAGTTGATCGTCGCTCCCTCCGGCTCCTGCCTTTCCATGTCTTTGACATCATGTGGTGATCATGTGGTGATCTGCTGGGTCCAATCATTCCTTACAGATTGCACCCCCTGTGGTCTGTTCTTGCCATGATAAAATACAATACAATAATGAAACCATAGACATATATGGTTACTATGTACAGTATATGTATACTTATATAAGTTATAGCTAGCTTTGTGAAAACCCTGCTGAAAGTTGATTGGCCAGAGAAAGTCACGTTTACACACTAAAAAATGCTGGGTTATTTTTACTACCCAAACGCTGGGTTGCCTCTGTTGGGTCATTTTTCTGGGTTATTTACAGGGAATTGGGTACTTTTTGTTTAACCCAGCTTGCTGGGTTGGAGTTGGGTTAGCAAGTATCAGCTAACATCACAGACAAGACCGCCCCTCCCCCGAAGTTCACCGGTGTATTCAGTGGCTGTGTCAGCTTCGTGTCTGTTTTTTGGTCTTTCTCCTCGAGCATTTAAGAGGAAATGTAAACGTTAAATATAAGGTCTGTATACACACTTTCACTCACCTATGACTGAATTTGTTACCGTTACATTCAAACTTTCAGCCTGGTCTGTGCTATAGCATGCTAGTTTATCTGACAATGGGTGCTAGCTAGCCAGACCAAAGAACCCCACCTGTGTATGAAAGAAACTGCAAAAATGTCTGAGCTTTTTAGCTTTCTTTGTAGAATGCTTGCAGGGTGAATGAAGATGGTGAAGTGATGAATGAAAGCTAAACTGTTAACTGTAGTGCCAGCATCACGCTAGCATTTAGCTAGGTTGCTAGCGTTAGCAACCACATATAAAAAGCTGAGGTGTTACAAAACACTAATCTTCTTACAAATGTGCATACTATATAAATATATACACACATACCACACACGTGGACAAAATTGTTGGTACCCTTCGGGCAATGAAAGTAAAACTCACAATGGTCACAGAAATAACTTTAATCTGACAAAAGTAATAATTTAAAAAAATTCTATGAATGTTAACCAATGAAAGTCAAACATTGCTTTTCAACCATGCGTCAACAGAATTATTTAAAAAAATAAACTCATGGAACAGGTCTGGACAAAAATGATGGTACCCCTAGAAAATACTGAAAATAATGTGACCAAAGGGACATGTTAATTCAAGGTGTGTCCACTAATTAGCATCACAGGTGTCTACAATCTTGTAATCAGTCAGTGGGCCTATATATAGGGCTCCAGGTAGTCACTGTGTTGTTTGGTGACATGGTGTGTACCACACTCAACATGGACCAGAGGAAGCGAAGGAAAGAGTTGTCTCAGGAGATTCGAAAGAAAATTATAGACAAGCATGTTAAAGGTAAAGGCTATAAGACCATTTCCAAGCAGCTAGATGTTCCTGTTACTACAGTTGCACATATTATTCAGAAATTTAACATCTAGAGAGAAATGTGCTGGCCAGTGTCAGAAAGCTGGGTCTCAGTCGCAGGTCATGGGTCTTGCAACAGGACAATGACCCAAAACACACAGCTAAAAACACCCAAGAATGGCTAAGAGGAAAACATTGGACTATTCTAAAGTGGCCTTCTATGAGCCCTGACCTCAATCCTATTGAGCATCTTTGTAAGGAGCTGAAACATGCTGTCTGGAAAAGGCGCCCTTCAAACCGGAAACAACTGGAGCAGCTTGCTCATGAGGAGTGGACCAAAATACCTGCAGAGAGGTGCAGAAGTCTCATTGACAGTTACAGGAATCGTTTGATTGCAGTGATTGCCTCAAAAGGTTGTGCAACAAACTATTAACTTAGGAGTACCATCATTTTTGTCCAGGCCTGTTCCATGAGTTTCTTCCGTTGAAGCATGGTTGAAAAGCAATGTCTGACTTTCATTGGTTAACATTAATAGAATTCTTATTTATTATTACTTTTGTCAGATTAAAGTTATTTCTGTGACCATTGTGAGCTTTTCTTTCATTGACCGAAGGGTACCAACAATTTTGTCCATGTGTGTAAATAGTTCATATAAGTAATAGAATCACAATTTGAGTCAGATTGCAGCAGCTGGTTCTAATCTGAACATACTCGTCAGCTGTTGTATCGATTCCTCGATGTTGACCCTGTGCTGTAATCTGATTGACTGATGGTGGCCATGTTTTTAAGCCATTAGGTCAACATTGCGAATCCAGTTGCAGATTATCACACAGACACACCAGTAGTCTTAGCACCACCCTGTTTGTATGACCGTGCTCCAAACTCAAACTGCATATAATCTCAGAATGTACAGTCCTGGCCAAAAGTTTTGAGAATGACACAAATATTAGTTTTCACAAAGTTTGCTGCTAAACTGCTTTTAGATCTTTGTTTCAGTTGTTTCTGTGATGTACTGAAATATAATCACAAGCACTTCATACGGTTCAAAGGCTTTTATCGACAATCACATGACATTTATGCAAAGAGTCAGTATTTGCAGTGTTGGCGCTTCTTTATCAGGACCTCTGCAATTCGACTGGGCTGCTCTCAATCAACTTCTGGGCCAAATCCTGACTTATAGCAACCCACTCTTTCATAATCACTTCTTGGAGTTTGTCAGAATTAGTGGGTTTTTGTTCGTCCACCCGCCTCTTGAGGATTGACCACAAGTTCTCAATGGGATTAAGATCTGGGGAGTTTCCAGGCCATGGACACAAAATTTCAACGTTTTGGTCCCCGAGCCACTTAGTTATCACTTTTGCCTTATGGCACGGTGCTCCATCATGCTGGAAAATGCATTGTTCTGCACCAAACTGTTGTTGGATTGTTGGAAGAAGTTGCTGTTGGAGGGTGTTTTGGTGCCATTCTTTATTCATGGCTGTGTTTTTGGGCAAAATTGTGAGTGAGCCCACTCCCTTGGATGAGAAGCAACCCCACACATGAATGGTCTCAGGATGCTTTACTGTTGGCATGACACAGGACTGATGGTAGCGCTCACCTTTTCTTCTCCGGACAAGCCTTTTTCCAGATGCCCCAAACAATCGGAAAGAGGCTTCATCCGGGAATATGACTTTGCCCCAGTCCTCAGCAGTCCATTCGCCATACTTTTTGCAGAAGATCAATCTGTCCCTGATGTTTTTTTTGGAGAGAAGTGGCTTCTTTGCTGCCCTTCTTGACACCAGGCCATCTTCCAAAAGTCTTGGCCTCCCTGTGTGTGTAGATGCGCTCACACCTGCCTGCTGCCATTCCTGAGCAGCTCTGCACTGGTGGCACTCCGATCCCGCAGCTGAATCCTCTTTAGGAGACGATCCTGGCGCTTGCTGGACTTTCTTGGACGCCCTGAAGCCTTCTTAACAAGAATTGAACCTCTTTCCTTGAAGTTCTTGATGATCCTATAAATTGTTGATTTAGGTGCAATCTTAGTAGCCACAATATCCTTGCCTGTGAAGCCATTTTTATGCAACGCAATGATGGCTGCACACGTTTCTTTGCAGGTCACCATGGTTAACAATGAAAGAACAATGATTTCAAGCATCACCCTCCTTTTAACATGTCAAGTCTGCCATTCTAACCCAATCAGCCTGACATAATGATCTCCAGCCTTGTGCTCGTCAACATTCTCACCTGAGTTAACAAGACGATTACTGAAATGATCTCAGCAGCTCCTTTAATGACAGCAATGAAATGCAGTGGAAAGGTTTTTTGGGGGATTAAGTTAATTTTCATGACAAAGAAGGACTATGCAATTCATCTGATCACTCTTCATAACATTCTGGAGTATATGCAAATTGCTATTATAAAAACTTAAGCAGCAACTTTTCCAATTTCCAATATTTATGTAATTCTCAAAACGTTTGGCCACGACTGTAGTTTGTGTTGTTTGTAGATCTCCGGGTTAAAGAGATACGGACCAACACATAAAACTTCTGCACTATAGCGCCACTGTCAGGCCAAGCAGGACCATTTCTCTTGCCTGCTTGGAAGGAATATTACCTACTGATCAAGTCTCACGACTGAACAATTTACAGGTTGCCCTGCATGATTCCTTGTAAAAGGCAAAAAAATGCTTTTGGGATTGGGACGTGACCACCAGACAAGAATTCAGACATATGTAGAACTTAAAAGTGAGATGTGGACATTACTTGAGAATTGGGGCATGTCCAGTAGATGAGAATTTAGACATGACAGTGAGGACCAGTGGTTGAGAACTGGGACATGACCTCTATAGAATGTGTTAATACACAATTAGACTGACAGTTGGATGAGATTTAAGAGAGGCTCACTAGCTGAGAACTATGACATGAGCACTAGTAGAGAATTGAAACACAGCCATTGGGTGAGATTTGAGACAGAGGCATTAGTTTAGAATTGATGGTCATTGCTTATGGACTGGGAGACAATCCTTGTGTGAGAATAGAAACATGACCCACTGGTTGAGAACTGGGATTAGTTAAATGGCTGAAAACAGGGGCAGGGTCTTACTGGGATTTAAAGTGGGATTGTGAAAACATTGTGTAATTGAGGATTGAGGACCTTTACTAAAACGCTGTGATAGACTTGACCTGTCCAGGTTTACAGTAACACACTGTTTGTCATTCAACAGCTATAATCAATAGCAGACAGGTACGCTAGTGAAATTCACATAAACACGCACAGACACACACACACACACACACACACACACACACACACACACTAAGCGGGTCCCTGAGGTGCCGCGCGTCTTTGATTGCTGCTGCTGAAGCTTTTCAATTTAGCATCGGCCATCTGCTTCTGTTCATCAGCTCTAACAGGATCTCCATTCCAGCAGCGTGGAGATTTACTTCACCACACACACACACGCACACACACGGACGCGTGTCCCTGCGGTGCATGTCTAAATTGAAAAGCCTCAACAACACCAATCAAAGGAGAAGACACCTCTGGGATTTCCTCAAGTGAGGTTGTGTGTGTGTGTGAGTGTGTGTGTGTTTGTGTGAGTGTGTCCAATATTTTTGCAATAAAGCAAGAAAAAGACCATTTGCATTGGTACTTATCCAGAATCTGGAGACTTCCACTTGCAACCCAAATGCGCTGGAGGTGGACAAGGCCGAGCTAAAGGAAAGTGAAGTCAAGGAAAGAAGGAAGGAAAGAGAGAGAGAGAGAGAGAGAGAGAGAGAATGACTAGCTATAATAATGTGCTAAAAATGAATATTCATATTTAAATCAATTTACAAAAATGACTTATAAGTGAGTTAAATAAGCCTACTGTACATTCCAGTGTTCAGGTTGATGCTCCACCCTGAACTGTACAGTGTGAGTTATATCCATAAATACATGACTTATGGAGGTGAGCTCAATAACAGTTTCTGTGGCTCTGTTGAATTTTTTTCAGGCTAACACAACACACCTGCCAGTCACATGTTCTAGTATTTCTGATCACTTGCGAAATGGGTGGAGTCAAACAGAGGGTGCAATGTTTTATTTTGGTTAAAACGTCTAAATATCAGGAAATAAATTATGAAATTCTGATCTATATTCTGATCTCATGTTCCTCTTTTCATCTCAAACCCAGATGTCTTCAGTATAAAGCAAATCACTGGAATCAGTTTTCCTGTTCCAATACTTTTGGATAGCTGTAAATTCTGTAGGGGAAAAAAAGAATTACCTTCAGTCTTGACATGGATGAACCGTCGCGTGTGTAGTTGATGATGAAGCCAGACAGAGAAGTTCAGGGTCCGAATGAGACATGAGCCGACCTCGCTCACCTCCTCTCTCTCAGATATAAACGCTGTGTAAAAAAATATCTGATTCATAAATATAACATCATACAAGTGTGTGTGTGTGTGTGTTTTCTGTGTGTTAAACCAAATAAACTACGTAGACTATTTTTACTATCTGCTTTAAACTTAATATTTAACTATTCTGTGAACATCCTAAAAGAATCCAGGAAAAAAAATATTAAAAAAAAAAAATCTTCTTATTGCTACAATGAGTGTAATAATTGCCTTTATTTGTTTATTTATTTGTTTATTTTATTTATTTTTAAGGAGGCAGGGTAAGTCTGCTCTATGGTGTACATACACTGCACGTAGAGTACAACATTGTTTATACACACTAGTTAGGAGCGAGAGCTACTTGTTGTATTTATGTTTTGGTTAGCCAGTGTAGTCAGCGGGCATCCTACGCCATAGTTTTGTTTACGTTTTGTTTATTAGGTAAGACTGACTGCCGCGCATTAGTTAGAAGGTATTTTGTTTTATTTATTTCTTTGATTTAAGCTCCGCTCGTGGCTTCCACTGTCGAATTTGTTATTCCATCCTTTGTATAATATTTTTGTAAATATTATTTCTTCTTCTCTTTGTACTACTGGTTTCCACTGTAACCACAGAGCAATTGGGTGTGTTTTGGTACTTTAACTACTACAGTTTGTTAAAACTCAGTGCTACACTCGAGCTTGTCTCGTTCTTGTACACCATTCACTCTCCTAGTTGTAATCAGTGACTTGTTTATTATATTAATATTCCCTTTTTATTATTTTTCTTATGTCGGCTTCCTATCTCCCTTAGACATTAAGAGCAATCGTAACAACTGCACAGGAAACCGTAACATACAGGTGTCAAGGTAAGTATTTATCCTTCCATAAAGTTCATAACCATAAACTTTTTGTTTTATGTGAATATTTATTATTATTATTATTATTATTAGATTTTTATTGGTATTTAACAACTACAATAAAGCAGAGCCAGATCAATATACAGTCGACACCCACAGCAAACATTTAACACAAACAATAGTCTGTTAATAAAAGAGTGAACATGGAAAAAAAACAAAGGTCAAAACTGTCCAGTAAAAGAAAACATAAAAGAAAGAAAGAGTCATGATTGTTCAAGTAGATCCCACAAAAGGGCCCGTATCTGCCAGAATAGATCAGATTTGTTATATAGATCGTACGTAAGTTTTTCCAATGGTAGAAGATTACCCACTTGTGCCAAACACATCTTTAAAGTTGGTACACGAGATGATGACCATAAGATGAGTATACATTTCTTTGCCAGATAAGTAATGAAATTTAGTAAACAATTTAAATCAGAAGGAAGATCTAGTGATATTTTACAATTTAGCAGGTATATAGTTGGAGACAGTGAATTTTCTAGTCAGTATTTTATGAACCAGGTCATGCACCTCATACCAAAAAGTTTACATTTTCTTACATTCCCAGAATAGATGCATCAGTGTTCCCAGAGATATGTTCTGTATATGAATTTGAGTTCTATGTGAATCTAGATAATAAAAAATAAAAGTAAAATAATGATATTTTAATATGAATTTAAGAAATGTTTATAAGTGCTTTTTAAATAAAAGTAGTATTGCATATGGTAAATATAAAAATACTACTGCTGGCATCACTGCGCAACAAATGTTTATACAGTAGTTTTTTTTTTTTTTTTTTTTTACATAGTACTGTATATGTGAACACAAGAAGGTAATTCACCAAGCAATATAAAAGATCTGATATATAGTGAATATACGGCATAAAGGAAGAGACTAGGAGGATAAAACAATAATGTGAAAATTAAAGTTCAAAGAAATATATAAATATACAAGGAAAAAAGCTAAACACAATAAAACTTTGCTCTCAGAGATTCTGGTTAGTAAAATAAACCAAAAGTTGATGGGCATTTTTCTTTCATGTATTTAAAAAAATAATTGTTATAAAAAATTATAACAATAAAAACTATAAAAAAAATTGTTTAAAGGTTTTCCTAATCTTGAATCATAAATAAAGAATTTCCCATATAGTTAGATTAAATGTTATGGAACTATTTACAGTTGAGACAAATTAGCCAGAGCCTTGACTATTGCAGCGCTGAACCTGGAGACTAATTCCATGGGAAGGATTGTTTGTTATTAACTATAATATATTATAATGAATAATATAAACCAATGTGTTAATAACAAACTGCAGTTATTATACTGTGTGTAGTGTATATGAGTGTAATATTGCTATTACTTTCAAGTATAAATTACACATTTCTTTAAACACTACACACAAATGTAAGATTTGAGTTATGAGATGACTTTATTGAGATCAATATTTTTTTCAGGTTGGAGCAACAGCCCCTCAAAATGTCTATGCATGTACTCTGTGTGTGTGTGTGTGTGTGTGCGTGCGTGTGTGTGTAAAATGTCTGAGTCTCTAGTGAGTTAGAAAAGCTCATCAGCAGGTCAAAAAGGACACAGCTCACAATAGGTATTGTTCTCTGTCTGTCTCACACACACACACACACACACACACACACACACACACATACACACAGACACACAAGAGTGAGAGTGAAAGAGAGAAAGAGGGAGTAAAATATTTTTAACTAAACTAAAAATTTATATTAAAAAATAGATATGCAGAAATATGAAAAATGTCAACATAATTGCATAAATTATTTAATTATTAAATATTTAGGTCAAATATAAAATAGAAACTTAATATAAAATATTAATTAATAAAATTAGAAAGCTAAACTGAAGGTTAAATATTTTAAATGAGAAATGATTAAGTAAATACTTATTGCTACCATAATATACAGAATGGAGATTGTATTCATATTAAAATACATTATAACAGAGTTTAAATAAAATAACAGGAATCATCACTGAATCAATTAATTAGTCTTATATCAAATTTTTATTATATATATATGATCTCTTAATGAAGGCGATATAAATATCAATCTTATAAAGTTTTATATAGTAAGATTAAAAAAAGATGTGTTTATGTGTTTAAATGTATTAATATCTAATTATGAATGTTATTATCTTAAATGTACAATTAAAAAAATCCTTCTGAGTTGAATTCTGATTAAATGTTGATTTGGTGCAGCAGAGAACATCTGAGAAACATGTGGATATAGACAAGGCCACACACACACACAAACCAACACAGCACGAGTCCTTCATCGCCTGTGAAACCTACAGACACGAGCTGGATCGAGAGGACACGACTACGCTAAGAAGTGTGCAGTATTCCCCAGAACCCCAACTACCCCCCCCCCCCCCCAACACCCCTACTGCACCCCCCAACCCCCCACCCACCGCCACCCCCATCCCCTCTTACAGCACCATGACAATCCACTTCACCCCAACAATATGTCACACCAATCCGATTAGTATCAGCACTTTAGGGATGGTCTGCCTCTCTTTCTGTCTCTCTCACACTCGAGTACTCTCTCTTTTTTATCACAACCCTGTTCTCTCTCTCTCTCTCTGGTGGTTAATCCGTCCTTGTTGCCCCTCTGGGAGCGATACACAGGTCAGCCGTGTAAAAGCTGCCTAAACACCACTGGGACGTCCCTCCTCTCACTCTCTCTCTCTCTCTCTCTCTCACACACACACACATACACACACGTCAGACAATAGGCTTTGTTTAGGACTTGTTAGACAGAATAGAAGCAATTCAGGGGGCCAAGCACCAAAGTTAAAAACAACACACTAAAGGATGATTAATGCTTCTGTGTCAAGTCTGGCGTAGCGGTGTCCCCTACAGAACAGCCAGACGTGCACTTCCCCTGAAATGTAACTACACACTGCGGTTATACAGACCGTAACACCTCTTATTGGTCTGCCTGATATCATCGTATTTCATACTGTCTGTCTCCTCTGCTGTATTCTCTTGTTTTTGCGTTGCAGTAATTTA
The DNA here is from genome assembly GCA_030347435.1 of Clarias fuscus. NCBI lineage: Eukaryota > Metazoa > Chordata > Actinopteri > Siluriformes > Clariidae > Clarias > Clarias fuscus. The sequence continues at coordinate 36,735,903 of CM059213.1, forward strand.
GGTAAACGTAACTGGTATTCAACATCCAGAGAGTTTCAAAACCCAAGTGCCGACTTGTGGTTAGGCATTGTAATTTCAGAGTGACACACACACCAGCGCACAAGTCTAAATGCTCACTTATCCAGAAGCATAAATCAGGATTCAGACTGCTTTTACACCAGGGGCTGAGATATGGATCCGAATCCACTTCAACCCAAAGTCCAGTACGTTTGAGTAGTGTGAACGCTCTGTCCACTCTCTCTTCTCAGAAATCTGCATGTGTGCGCAGATTTATTTTTTGGTGGATCACAAAGCAACCAGGTGCAAACTAGAGACGGAGGAAAACTGTGTATTGTGATTCTTCTGTGTGGAAATTCATCACCACACTGGCTCCAAAATAAAGTAAACAATTATTCATTTTTAATTCGTATAAGTTTGCATTTGAGGTGGTAAAAAGTTGCAATTCCTCTATAATCCTGCACGTGGTGCTCTACACTATTCCCACACCGCATGACATGATTGGCTTAGAATTTAACAAAATCTGAAGAAAAAAAAATAGAATGGATAATTAGAAAAACATGCTATACTTCAATACAAATTGAATCTGCACCTGGTGATTTCCATCCCTACTGTATACTGCCACCTGCTGTATTGAAGAACTTAGACGCGCAAATATACTAAGGTACAGAACAACATTAATTTACACAGCCCCTTAACACACATCATACCGACACGCCATGTCCTTACCCTCTCATACTCTTGTATTAGGCATAACTTGTATTGCACATTTTGCACATTACGTGCAATTTATCCATTTTATATATTACCATTTTTAATTAATTTTATTATCTAAGTTTTTTTGTCATTTTTTTCCTTATTGCATTAGAAACAGTCGTGTAAGCATTTCACTGCGTATCATACTGTGTATGCTCGTGTAAGTCACAAATCAAATTTTAATAAATCAATCAAATATAAAAATAAAATGTATAAATTAATTTGCATATAAAATTACATTTGCTTTTTTATTGTATACGTATATTGTATAGTGTTTGTGCAGCAGTGCTAAAATAAACATACTGTTATTTCATTTTAAAAAAAAATTAAAAAAGGATGCATTTTTAAATACTTTTAAATTAGTTTTATTATTAATAAAATGTAATTTAAACCAAGCATGTTGAAGAGCATATTTTCACTCTAGTGTGAAAAATATTTTAGCCAGCTAGCTTAGCATGTAGCATCTGTAGCTACAAGTTATTAGCATGGATTAGCATACCGGGCTGTGGCATGTGCTGGGTTCAGACTCTAATCTAATCTAATTTATTAATTCATTGATATGTGTAGCTCTTTTAAATTCCAATCTACTGCATGTGATCAGACGCGGCTGAAAGCAAAGCTTTGTTTTCGAAATCAGTATCCAGATGTGCCTTCCTTAATCTAATTCTCCCTAAAAAACTTAAAACCAAACAAATAAAGTCAAAATAACTTTTAAAATAACAGTCACTTTTGTGATTTCATAATAGAGTGTAAATGAGTGTAAAGTCTTTTTTTAATAAATATTATTTTTTTTCAATTTTTGAAAATATTATAACCTCTATAGTAAAAGCTACAGTAGATTTACTTAAACTCTACTTATCAAATGTTAAAATTTATTAATAAATGTCTTTTAAAAAATAGTTACTGATCGTTTCAATTACATTTGGAAAAAGGAAGTACAAGTAAACAAGAAAATAAACAAGAGGGCCCTGCGCACTCAGTGCTTGGGCCCTAACAAAGCGAAAAGAACCAAATGTACGTATGTATGTATAAACATTTTAAAGGAAATCCTCATTAAAATAAATCAATAAAGTAAATTCTGTAATATTATGATGCTTTTAATATCTAGTGTTCAGTAATCATTTAAAACGTTTAGTTATTTTCATGCAAGTTCAGTTGGTCTCAGTCAGCACAAGCTCCATGTGAGAGCCTCTCACACACCCTGCTGGTGATAAACCACAGCTACAAATGAGCGTCTTTGGCTCCCCCTGCTGGTGACTGAAATAGAAATATATCACGTGATTTGGGACATTTACATTTGTGGTAGACATTCTTCTCAAGAGTGACTTATATTGATCTAATTTATACAAAATTCTCTTTTATTTTAATCTCATGCCTCATCTTCTCCCTCTGTCTTTTCTTTTTGTCTCACCTATGGTCATTTGTTGAACACACGTCTCATTAGAGTATTACTCCTACTGAGGCAGAATGTTTCAGTTGTGCTTGACTGCTTACAGAATCCTTCATAATTAAACAGGTATTATGTGTGATTTCTGTATCATGATGAATCTGATATACACTGGTGTCTCGTCACTGCTGAAATTCTTGTGGTAGAAATATTGAACTTACAGCGTAAACACCACACCCACAATAATCATGTGTTCCTTATTTATTGCATGATTCTGTAAAATACTGTTAGGCAACAGAGTTTAAAGCACTCGAGCCGAGATGACAAATAAATCAGCTGAATGATTCGAAGCGTCAGTGCTTAGATTCCATCCCTCCAGCAGAATATCTCTGGTTTATGTTTTTATTCAAACTTATCTGCTTCTGCTTATCTTTTGTTAAGCTTCTGTTGCTCTAATATATTATTACATTAGCCACATTTTTAGCGTGCATCCTCCACGTGATCACTAGTGATGTTCACACTCCAGTTATATTTTTATTAACAGACCAATATTTACACTTTTTGTGTAAAACCAGCGCTCGAAAATAGACCAATCAGAAGCAGTCCAAAAAAAATGGTAGGTTTTTTTAAATGGCAAAAGAAAAATCTCACACGCCTACATTAGAGCTATAATTTTTCAGTACTTCCAGAGCTTCCCTGATTTTTGTGAACATAAGAAAAAGAGACGAAGCTGTCGAGCGCTTCAGTGGCTGACCTTACGACATTCCTTGCTAGCAAGCAAACTAGCGACAGGTGTTGACTGGTTAAAGCTATGCCATGCCCCGTGCTAGCTAAAAGTTGAACTGACAAATCAACACATCGATGAAATTACAACATTGATTGAGATTTTTATCCAGTGAGGAAAAGTGACCTGTTTTATGCTAATTATTTTATTTCAGTGTGCCATTGGTCCATTCTTTGGTTTGTGTCGATTATGGCAGTGCCACTTTTGTCCTGCGTTGGCGCCGTTTCATTCTGAAGTACAGGCACATGGCGACGATGCAGAAGGTAGAGAGGAGGTAGAGCGTCACACACAGACTCACGTCCAGCCGTGAGAACCCAACACTGAGCAAGGACATCAGGCGCGTTCTCCGAGACTGACCGTACAGCTCTGACTCCGCCTCTATCTCCAGGGTTAACCCTTTCGCCTCCTGCGCAGTCAGATCCCGTTTGGTCCTCCTCACATTCTCCGGGTGTGGCTCCAGCTTACCCTCCACATCCTGTCCCTTGAGCGGTGCTTTAGCTTTGTAGTGCTGGAGGATGAACGAGTCCAAGTCCACGATGTTCTCTCTGAACTGACGATGCCTGAGTCCGACGATGCTCGGCTTACGCGGCGGTGCCTCAGACGCAGATTTTTCATCCTGGGGGACTTCATCTACTTCGTCAACCATCTCCTCGTCCTCCACTTCCTCTCCCGCTTCCTGTCCTCGCTCAGGCACTGCCTCCCTGGCTTTGCGTCTTTCCATCGGCGGTGGCGCCACATCGTCAGACAGGTAGTCATGTGAGAGGTTCTGGGCGGAGTAATAATTCCTGAGGAAGACTAACACCTTGTCTTTGGCCCAGATGTGCTCCCTGTTGTCCTCCAGGCTGTGGCAGGCCGGGCACAGTTCCGGAGGAGGCCACTGGATTTTGGGGAAGTGAGGATCCTCGCTCAGGTCACCTGAAATACACAAACAAACAAACAAACACAGGCTGTCACTTTAATCTTCTAATTGTTCATATTTTTTATAAAGCAAACATGTTTTTATCACTTGTGGGTGTACATAAATACACGCCCTGTTCGGTGGGGGGGAGAATCACAGATGAGAAATGGAAAAAGTCGATCAGATAAAGATGAAGTTTTGTCTTAAAACGACTCCGGCGTGTTAAAATTCACTAATAAGTGAAAATATGAACTAATCCCAGTCAAAATATTCACTTTCTCATTAATATCTATTGGTGCAGGTGTTTGTTTACATTGAGACAGTAGCGCATTAGTAGATTATTTTAAAGTAGATTATTAAATCCCACACATAACTGTTCATAACATCACTTTTACTCAACATTTAGATTTCACTGATGGTGCAGATTGAGATCTGAGGACTGCAGAAGATTCATTACATTCTGTCCAGACAGTTTTGGTGATGCTGAGAGACAGTCTAGACAGACAGACAGACAGACAGACAGTAAATGTCTCTGAGTCTGGTTTCTGCTCCTCCAGGGTATAAAACATAAAGATATCATTGAAAGAGTTCTGACCCAATGTACAGACAAAACCTTTTTTTAATTTATATAGATAAGTATGAATTGTATTTTTTAGCCACACAAGTGCCTTTAATTATTAATCTACCAACAGGTCAGAGGGAGACGTTAATGTTCTGGATTGTCAGCGTCTGTAGAAGAGACTAAACAGCTGCTTGCTGGCTAGATGGAATGTCATTCAACCATTTTAGCAAAAAAAAAATAAAGGCTTTCATTAGAAACACTGATGTTCCTGAGGATTTTGTCTTATCTTCTCATGACATCATGACGCTGTGTAATATTTGTACCATTAAAGTCAACACACACACACATCCGTTCTTTACACTCATTTCATTTAAGAAAATCACTTGTGTTTATTGCAGTTTTTCTATTTTGCTTTCTTTCGTTCATTCCATCCTGATTTTTTTCGTACTTTTTACCTTCTCCACTTGTGTCCCTTTCTTATTCTTTTTTCTGACACACACAAATACACACACACACAAATACACACACACAAATACACACACACTTGCTCTCAGGAGAGCTGTGAAAGGAACAAAGAAGCTAAAGAGGGTTAAAGAGTGCTGCACAAGTATGAGTGTGCGTGTGTGTGTTTCTGTGTGTGTGTGTTTGTATGCGTGTGTGTGTGTGTGTGTGTGTGTGTGTGTGTGTGTGTGTGTGTGTGTGTGTATGTGTTCCACCTGCTGCCACAGACATTTGGGGAATTCAGACCTCGCAGTCAGAGACACTGTTGCCATATCAATTATCAAGCAGTAGAAATGTGTCACTGAGGAAAACACACACACACAGACACACACACACAGACACAGACACACACAGACACTGGGTGGGAGCAACATTGTTTATATTCATGAGTGTGTAGAGGAGCAGAAGCAGGGAAATCACTCACACTTCACTGCAACAAGTAAATTAAATGAGTGAGATGAGATCTGACACCTGTGTCCCAAATTCCTCCCTCCTGCCTACTCCCCGCTCCCTGCTCCCTACTCCCCGCTCCCTACTCCCCGCTCCCTGCTCCCTACTCCCCGCTCCCTGCTCCCCGCTCCCTACTCCCTACTCCCCGCTCCCTACTCCCTACTCCCCGCTCCCTGCTCCCTACTCCCCGCTCCCTGCTCCCCGCTCCCTACTCCCTACTCCCCGCTCCCTACTCCCTACTCCCTACTCCCCGCTCCCCGCTCCCTGCTCCCCGCTCCCCGCTCCCACTCCCTGCTCCCCGATCCCACTCCCTGCTCCCCGCTCCCTACTCCCCGCTCCCTACTCCCCGCTCCCTACTCCCCGCTCCCACTCCCTGCTCCCCGCTCCCTACTCCCCGCTCCCTACTCCCCGCTCCCTACTCCCCGCTCCCTACTCCCCGCTCCCACTCCCTACTCCCCGCTCCCTACTCCCCGCTCCCCGCTCCCTACTCCCCGCTCCCTACTCCCTGCTCCCAGCTTCCTCCTCCCAGCTTCTTGCCCCCTGCTCCTGCATGTCGAGTAGGTGGAGTTACAACTGTCAGTTTTTAGGTTTGAAAGCATCAGTAATAAAAACTCAGACTCATGTCTTTTGCAATAAGAACAATCCGGGCAACCTCGGAGGTGTGCACTACTCACAGGTGACTGTAATAATCTAAACGTGGAGCTCAGAGAATCGATGCAACAATGAACACCAGGAACTTTACAGATACACTGACGTAACCTCAGATATGGCTCGTGACGTCCAACTTTTATTAGACGCACTCATATCCCGAGACAGTTTTTATGTGTGACGTAGTGCGTTCTAATGCCACAGAGGCCAGTGATCTGACTGTATGTGATATAAGAGTGTTGAAGGTCAGGATGGTAGTGAGGGAACGTATATGTGACATTCGGACCTGAGAGGCGGGCGTTGACTCGGTTGTGGCGAGACCAGAGCCAGAGGACCGCGTCTTTCAGCGAGGCCACGAGGTTCATACCCTCCTGAGCCATGTTCTCAAAATGACCTGCGCATGGACGACACCCGAAAAAACTCCTGACATAACGCCTCATCGTCTGTAGCACTTCCCGTGGGTCTGCGAGAGACAGAGACAGAGAGAGTTATGTAAACGTATAATAGAAGTGACATGAACCTACACATTTTGTATGTTTATGTATGTACAGATAAGTAAAGTGTGTGTGAGAGTGTGTGTGTGTGTGTGTGTGAGTGTACCTTCACTCCCTGTTTCTAGGGCCTGGACAGTCAGTGTGTGAAAAAGTGTCCACATTCCGCAGGGGTAACCTCGATAGTGCTGTTTCGAACCCTGACATCCCACCCACCTCACAACTTTAGGAAGATATGAGTCAGTACTCTGAAACACACACACACACACAATATTAATAGTTGTACTGTTTACAATGTGTGTACGTGTGTGTGAGGAGTCACTTTGGATTGGAGTGTATCAGACTTCATCTTCTCTCTCCAGATACAGGTCCATTGATTGGTCAGTTAAAAGCTATTGATGTGTGGAAGTGACTTCTACGTTCATTCAGAATGTGTGTGTGTGTGTGTGTGTGTGTGTGTATGTGTGTGTGTGAACTTCTTTGCCCTCACCATTGTGTTCAGAACCTCGCTGAAATTGCTGTAGTTTATCGACGTTCCCTCCTGCTTCTGCAGCCATTCATTCACTGCCTTTAAAGCATTTTTCACTGGAGGCCTGCCTGGGAAATACTGCACACACACACACACACACACACACACACACACAGACAGACACACACACATAATTAATATATATGTATAAAAATACACAAGCATACACACGCAGTAAGTGATGTGCTGAGTGTCAGTGGTTGAGGATTGAGTGTCAGTGGTTGAGGATTGAGTGTCAGTGGTTGAAGATCGAGTGTCAGTGGTTGGGGATTGAGTGTCAGTGGTTGGGTATTGAGTGTCAGTGGTTGGGTATTGAGTGTCAGTGGTTGGGTATTGAGTGTCAGTGGTTGAAGATTGAGTGTCAGTGGTTGGGGATTGAGTGTCAGTGGTTGGGGATTGAGTGTGAGTGGTTGGGGATTGAGTGTCAGTGGTTGAAGATTGAGTGTCAATGGTTGGGGATTGAGTGTCAGTGGTTGAAGATTGAGTGTCAGTGGTTGGGGATTGAGTGTCAGTGGTTGGGGATTGAGTGTCAGTGGTTGGGGATTGAGGGTCAGTGGTTGGGGACTGATGGTCAGTGGCTGAAGATTGAGTGTCAGTGGATGAAGATTGAGTGTCAGTGGTTGGGGATTGAGGGTCAGTGGTTTAAGATTGAGTGTAAGTGGTTGGGGATTGAGGGTCAGTGGTTGGGGATTGAGGGTCAGTGGTTGAAGATTGAGTGTCAGTGGTTGGGGATTGAGGGTCAGTGGTTTAAGATTGAGTGTCAGTGGTTGGGGACTGAGTGTCAGTGGTTGGGGACTGAGTGTCAGTGGTTGAGGATCGAGTGTCAGTGGTTGAAGATTGAGTGTCAGTGGTTGGGGACTGAGGGTCAGTGGTTGGGGATTGAGGGTCAGTGGTTTAAGATTGAGTGTAAGTGGTTGGGGACTGAGGGTCAGTGGTTGAAGATTGAGTGTCAGTGGTTGGGGACTGAGGGTCAGTGGTTGAAGATTGAGTGTCAGTGGTTGAAGATTGAGTGTCAGTGGTTGGGGACTGAGTGTCAGTGATTGAAGATTGAGTGTCAGTGGTTGGGGACTGAGGGTCAGTGGTTGTGGATTGAGGGTCAGTGGTTGAAGATTGAGTGTCAGTGGTTGGGGACTGAGTGTCAGTGGTTGGGGATTGAGGGTCAGTGGTTGAAGATTGAGTGTAAGTGGTTGAGGATTGAGGGTCAGTTGTTCACAAATGAAGGTCAGTAGTTGAGGATTGCACACACACACCTACACACCCAGACACACACATACACATGGAACAAATCCCAGAGGTGCTGTTTTGATTACTGCTGCTGCTGAAGCTTTTCAATTTAGCATCAGCCATCTGCTTTAGTACTAACAGGATCTCCATTCCAGCAGCGTGGACTTTTACCACACACACACACACACACACACTCACATGAAGTCATGTATTCATGAACAGGACATGTGACCCTGAGATGAGTGTCTAAATTGAAAAGCTTCAACAACACCAATCAAACCAGAGGACACCTCTGGGATTTCCTCAAGTGTGTGTGTGTGTGTGTGTGTGTGTGTGTGTGTGTGTGTGAAATGTCATCAGCTTCAGCAGGTAAAACAGGACACAACAGACGGTTCTCTTCCTCTCACTTGTCTGCAGAGAAAGGTTCTTCTCAGGTTCTATTTTGAATCTGTATTTAAAATGAAAGCCGCTGTTACAGGAGTCTAAACAGAACCTGAAGAAGGCTGTGAAAAGCTCGAACCTTTTACATATAAAGGCTTTTCACATAATCATATTTCCATACAAATTATTTATGTCTATAAAAACTAAATATATTATCCAGAATCAAACTTAGAATGTCACCATGATGCTTTTAGAATTGATAAACTGTCCAAAACCCAATAATAACGTAAAGATTTCCAGTGATAAATGTTCATTTTTTGTATATACGACCGCCATGTTCAATGAGCATGCGCTCCAACTGAGGGACTCTCACTCCCTCTGCTGGTGATAAACCACAACTACAACTAAAAGTCTCCTCCTCCCTCTTCTGGTGACAAATCAAAACTACAACTTAAAATCTCCTACTCCCCCTGCTGGTGACAAATCAAAACTACAACTTAAAATCTCCTACTCCCCCTGCTGGTGACAAATCAAAACTACAGCTGAAAATCTTCCCCTGCTGGTAATAAACTAAAAACTACAGACAAAAGAATCTTACTCTCTCTGCTGGTGATAAACCACAACTACAGCTGAAAGTTCTCTACTCCATCAGCTGGTGACAAATCAAAATTACAACTTAAAGTATCCTACTCCCCCTGCTGGTTATAAATTCATACTACAACTGAAAGTCTCCTCCTCCCCCTGCTGGTGATAAATTAATACTACAACTGAAAGTCTCCTCCTCCCCCTGCTGGTGATAAATTAATACTACAACTGAAAGTCTCCTCCTCCCCCTGCTGGTAAAATAAACTAAAACTACAACTGAAAGTCTCTTTCTCCCCCTGCTGGTAATAAGCTAAAACTACAACTGAAAGTCTCTTTCTCCCCCTGCTGGTGATAAACTAAAACTACAACTGAAAGTCTCTTTCTCCCCCTGCTGGTGATAAACTAAAACAACAACTGAAAGTCTCTTTCTCCCCCTGCTGGTGATAAACTAAAACTACAACTGAAAGTCTCTTTCTCCCCCTGCTGGTGATAAATTTATACTACAACTGAAAGTCTCTTTCTCCCCCTGCTGGTGATAAATTAATACTACAACTGAAAGTCTCCTCCTCCCCCTGCTGGCAATAAACTAAAACAACAACTGAAAGTCTCTTTCTCCCCCTGCTGGTGATAAACTAAAACTACAACTGAAAGTCTCTTTCTCCCCCTGCTGGTGATAAATTTATACTACAACTGAAAGTCTCTTTCTCCCCCTGCTGGTGATAAATTAATACTACAACTGAAAGTCTCCTCCTCCCCCTGCTGGCAATAAACTAAAACTACAACTGAAAGTCTCTTTCTCCCCCTGCTGGTGATAAATTAATACTACAACTGAAAGTCTCCTCCTCCCCCTGCTGGCAATAAACTAAAACTACAACTGAAAGTCTCTTTCTCCCCCTGCTGGTGATAAATTAATACTACAACTGAAAGTCTCCTCCTCCCCCTGCTGGTGATAAACTAAAACTACAACTGAAAGTCTCTTTCTCCCCCTGCTGGTGATAAATTTATACTACAACTGAAAGTCTCTTTCTCCCCCTGCTGGTGATAAATTTATACTACAACTGAAAGTCTCCTCCTCCCCCGCTGGCAATAAACTAAAACTACAACTGAAAGTCTCTTTCTCCCCCTGCTGGTGATAAATTAATACTACAACTGAAAGTCTCCTCCTCCCCCTGCTGGTGATAAACTAAAACTACAACTGAAAGTCTCTTTCTCCCCCTGCTGGTAATAAACTAAAATTACAACTGAAAGTCTCTTTCTCCCCCTGCTGGTAATAAACTAAAACTACAACTGAAAGTCTCTTTCTCCCCCTGCTGGTGATAAACTAAAACTACAACTGAAAATCTCTTACTCCCCCTGCTGGTAATAAACTAAAACCACATCTAAAAGTCTCCTACTCCCTCTGCTGGTGATAAACCAAAACTACTGCTGAAAGTTTGCACATTTTTCCTGCTTAAAATCTATCTATCTATTTATCTATCTTGTTCCTTTTCTCTTGTTTCTTGTCCTTTTTCATTCTCTCTTTTTGTATACATGTTCATATATGTGTGTGTTTGTGTGTGTGTGTGTGTGTTCTCTACCTTGTCCAGCACATTGATGTAGCGTCTAAGAGCAACGAGAGCTTCTCCTGAAATGATGGTATGAGACGCTAGTTCCACTCTGAGAGAGTAATGCAGAGCAGATTCCAGATCAGACATGTACACACGTGCCCTACACACACACACACATTAACATTAGTAACATCACCAACAGCAAATCTGAATGCTAACGCTAGCAAGAGCGCCAAGTTAGCAAGTGCTATGGTTACAACTTCCGGTCTTGTTGTCTAGCACCGCTGTAAATTTACTTCATTTTAATTAATTAAAGGAGCACAACCGCACTAGGTCTCATCAGTTTATTGTGTGCGTGTTTGTGTGTGTGTGTGTGTGTGTGTGTACTTGTCGAATTGTCTCCATGGCTCCTCCGTCTTGTTTCTGATCAAGTCAGTGACTTCAGGACGAGGTTGTCCTTGTCGCACTACACCAGGTAACCTCTGGAGGGCGTAGGAGTAAAACGTACGAGCTTCCTTCATCCTGAGGGAGAGAAAGAGAGACAAATCAGTTTTGTTTGGCAATATCTGTGTGTGTGTGTGTGTGTGTGTGTGTGTGTGTGTGTACAACTCGCACCATCTGTTGCTGTGTGACTCAGGATGAGAGAGCAGAATGCATGATTAAACCACCACCAACAACACACACACACACACACACACACACACACACACACACTGAATAATGATGGTATTGTTAGGCACAGAGAAAGGTGTCAGGACACAATTGCTAAAAAAAGTGTGTGTGTGTGTGTGTGTGTGTGTTTACTCACACTGGCAGTCTGATGGCGTCGGTGTGTGTGTTATAAAGGTAAACAGATGGGAAATCCGTCACACTGAGTTGAGCCACGAGGTCGTTCTCCAAGTGTGAGACACGCCGCACCGTGATGTTCTCATACTGCAGCATGTCCAGGATCACCTACACACACACACACACACACACACACACACACACACACACACACTATTAAAAACACAGTAAATATGTGAGTGATGCAGGAGAAGATGTCAGCGTTTCTGTGAGTGTGTGTGTGTGTGTGTGTGTGTGTGTGTGTGTGTGTGTGTGTGTGTGGATGTCAGTCACCTCTCGGCCCACGTAGGAGTCGTCCTTCTCGAACACCAGCGCCAGGTGCTGCCCCCTGCTGGTCTCCGCATAACTGTCGATCTCTCGCTTACTGCAATGCACACACACACCCACACACACACACACACACACACACACACACAGTAGACATAAAGTTTTTCACACTTCTGTTCAAACTGTGGATACTGTAAGGTACAAAATCAAACCTTGCATAAGTAAACACACCCCTGTCTATAATTCAGCACTCAGTGTTTTAAGAGACTACAGACTCACACGCAGGTTTTACAAACTGGTCCAGATCTATCAGAGTGCGAGTGGATCACATGCACAGCGCCCTCTGCAGGTCAGATCCACCCCCCCCCCTGTTTTTTTACCTTATTTAGTCGTGTCCAATTCCTCCCCGTCACTAGAGGGCGCCCACATTAAGGCTACTACTATCACTCAGTCTATCACGTGTTTCCTCCGAACCACGCGACGCCAGCCGACCGTATCTTTTTCAAACCGCTCGCTCACGTTCCTCTCAGCTGTCTGACAGTCCTGCGGGTTCTGAGCTGAAACAGATGTGTGTTCGGAGCTCTCCGTGGTTCCCTCTATCCTGACCAGAGCTCCAGCACCTGCTGAAGCGCTGACATTCAGCTGTACACACAAAACTGATGTGATGATGATGATGATGATGATGTGTAAACAGTGAAGGTCTCTCCTCACACAGACGCCTCGCTCCGTCACACACATTCACTCTCTTATTTTCAAGGCAGATTGATTTTTATTTATTTGTCTGTGTGATTTCCCCGAGACGGAGTTAGAGCACAGGGGCCTTGGGGGCGTGTCTATAAGATGACTGACAGGTGACCGAGATGTTCCGGACCTTCAGGCAGGTATTAAAACGTGATTCCTGTGCCAGGTAATAAACTCATCCTGAGGTCCTGATGTTAGATATCGTTTAGTTTCTACAGTAAAATATAAACGAACATTAGCCACGGCGCCGAAAACTCGACACGAATGTTCAGTTTGTTTTTTGGAAAATCTTTGTTTCTACACGGTTCTGCATTCATGTTTCCCAGCATGCTTTGCTCCACAGGGCAGAGGTTAGATGTGCCAGGTTCACTTCCTTTGGTTTGCGCGGTTCCCAGGTCACTCCTGATTGGTTCCATATTTAAAGACACGTTGTTATTATAATTCATATTTTATACAGTTTCCTTCTTCTTCTGTGTTTTTCGCAGCAGTCTGGTGAGCGTCAGCGCGACTGAGCCACTTTATTCTGTATGAATGTCGTCTGTTTGAGTCTCAGCGTCACTGAAGAGCTCAGAGCGAATCTCATGTCTGTAGCCGTGATCTCCGTGTCCTCTGTGTTCTCCTTTAGGATTATGTGGATAAATTTATTCACACACACACACACACACACACACACACACACACACATACATACACACACACTTCCTCTTCACACCAGAATAATTCAGATTTTTGAGCTGATGTGTAAACTATGAAGAGACCAGTGAGGTGTGTGTGTGTGTGTGTGTGTGTGTGTGTGTGTGTGTGTGTGTGTGTAGCTCAGTGTTTGCTTTGCTGTCAGGTTCATTCGGGAATCATCAGCCCCTGAACAAAGCGGATCACATCAGAGATCAGACGAGATCAACTGCAGGAAAAAAACCCAAAGTGCTTCTTCACGGTGAATCCTGAGAGTCCTGACGAGAACTGAAACATTCCTGAGCAGCGGCTTCGCACGGTGTAGAGATCCTCATCAATCTGTTCACTGTGTGTGTGTGTGTGTGTGTGTGTGTGTGTGTTATCCTGGGCTACATCCCAAATCACACACTGTGATCTTACACTTACAGCTTTTGGATCCAAAGGATTCCTGAACTTGTAAGTGTTTAGAATAAGCCCTAATGAAAACCACGGCGCTGCTGAATCCTGCGCTCTGATTGGTCAGAAAGTGATGATTAATTATCTCTCACAGCAGCTCAGACACTAGTACAGGTTTACATCAATGCGCTCGCTCTGACACGTTATCATCAGGGGCGTGTACAGCGCGCGCTCCAGTGAGAATAAACACATTTACATTTGAATTAAAGGACGAATGTGCTTATGGAGCGTGTGTGTGGAAGGAGTCTCCAGTCTCACAGTCTAACAGTCTCCGTCACATTCAGAGCTGAAGATGGATTACACAGATTATAAATGATCTGACCTGGTCTTCTCCAGCGGAGGACACGCCGGGGGGGCGGGGTCTTTATGACTCTCCAGTTTATCAATAATGAGCTGACGGAGACCTGCGACATCACGGGGGAAGCCTGTACACACACACACACACACACACACACCCACATACATACACACAGAGATTAATGTTCACAAAGACTACATTAGTTTATTATATATATGAGATTTAGAAATAAGCGAGTTTCACCATACGTGTAAGATCTTCTCCCTCAGTGTCGTTACTGGAGAACGCTGGGAAGAACTGAGAGAGACAGACAGAGAGAGAGACAGACGGAGAGAGAGAGAGAGAGAGAGAGAGAGACAGATGTTGGTTGTTACATCATGTGTTTCAGTTACATCAGAAGATGAAACAGCTTCTAGGCATCTGACTTTAAACTCAAACAGTCTGGAATTTGGAAATAATTTGGGATAGAAAATACAGACTGAATTTTTTTTTTTTTTTGCTGTTGAATGTAATGATTTAAAATGATAAATAATGGATGGAAAGATGACATAAATCATAAATGACATAACGTGAAGATATAAATCTAACAGGAGTCCAGCGGTGACACTGCAGACACTGAACAGTGGGTGGGTGAGCTGGGTAACACAGGGTGAGCGAGAACTTGAATATACAGTGGAACCTTGGATTACGAGCAAAATTTGTTCCGTAAGTGGGCTCGTATTCCAAAATACTCGTAAAACCAAATTTAATTTTGCCATAAGAAATAATGAAAACTCAAATTATTTGTTCTACAGCCCAAAACAATAAATACAAAAATAATTAATACAACATATAAAGTAAAAAAAAAAAAAAAATCTGCACTTTACCTTTAAAAAAAAGTAAAAAATAAATCCAGACAGTTAAGTGTTTCTTTTGTGCTTGCAGGCGCTGTGTATTTGTATGTGTGTGTGTGTGTGGAATTAGCCCCTCGCCTGGTCTTAAACAGTAAAACTCCTCCTCCCTCCCACACCTCGCTTTTTAAGTTTCACAACTAACATACACAATGCAAACACTGTTTTAACGGGAAAAAAATAAATCTTTCTGTGTAAATAAAGCGCTGGGGAGATCTGTGTGTGTGTGTGTGTGTGTGTGTGTGTGTGTGTCGGTGTTGGTGTCAAATTACGCACGCGTGCGCACACGCACATACAAAGTAAGCGTGTGTGTGTAAAAAGTGTGTGTGTATGTGTGTGTGTGTGTGTGTGTCGGTGTGTGTGGGGCACACAGTAGAGAGAGGGAGGTGTTGATTATAAGAGACGAGCACTAAGACGCAGCAGGGGACTCTTATTTTGACACAGAAGACGCAGCAGGGGAGACGATTACCCATAATTCCCGCAGCTCAAGAGACAGAAAAATCATTGGCACAGTTGTGATAACTTGCCGCTCGGTGTCAAAATAAGAGTCGCATGCGTGATACATGATACTCGGCGCTCGTAAACTAATACTCGCTCGGTTTCCGATTAAAAATGTATTAAAAATCTTTGCTCGGTTTGCGGAACACTCGTAAACCACATTACTCACAATCCGAGGTTCCACTGTAAATGTAACACAGGAGGTTCTGAGCTGACCGGTGTACACCGCACCGTGCACTACAGCCACGCCCACTGCAGGGAGGAGAGTTAGTTTACTTGTTCTGAGTAATTTTTTAGTTCCTATTAAATTTCAGTAACAAAAGAAACTGAAAAAAATTCAGTGACAAAAGGTCAGTAACAGAAGAAACGAACACACCCACTGCCTCATCATGCTTTGTCATTAACGCATTTCATGCACACACACACACACACACACACACACACACACACACACACACACAGTGACAACCTTAAAGATTGACTGATAAACAGGAAACCAGGCCTGGTCTACTTCCTGTGATTAAAGATAACACAAATAATGCAATCAATCTACAGCGGGGGCCAAAAGTTTTGAGAATTACACAAATATACATTTTCCCAAAGTTCAGCTGCTTCAGTGTGTTTAGATCTTTGTGTCAGATGTTACTCTGTTGTACTGAAGTATAATTACACACATTGTAAATAAGCAATCAGACGTGTTCAAGGCTTTTATTACACTTAGTCTGTATTTACAGTGTTGATCTTCTTTTTCAAGACCTCTGCACTTCACCCTGACATGCTGTCAATCACCTTCTGGGCCACACCCTGACTGATGGCGCAGCCCATTCTTACATAATCAATGCTTGGAGTATGTCAGAATGTGTGGGTTTTTGCTTGTACACCCATTTGTCCATTTGTGCAAATGTATATTTGTGTCATTCTCAATATGTTTGGCCACAGCTGTAACCATAAGAGTGCTTTTTTGGGTGGGCCTGCCCTCGTAATCCCCCCCCCCCCCCCCCCATCACCCCCTCTTCCATGCTGTGATAAATACATTACTCTCACCTTAACTCTGAACACAGT
Source organism: Clarias fuscus (assembly GCA_030347435.1). Classification (NCBI taxonomy): domain Eukaryota; kingdom Metazoa; phylum Chordata; class Actinopteri; order Siluriformes; family Clariidae; genus Clarias; species Clarias fuscus. The sequence goes on from CM059213.1 coordinate 36,752,373, forward strand.
TATGTGTTTACCCCCTATACACACACACACACACACACACACACACACACACACACACACACACACACACAGGGTGGCATCTTGCTGGGGGAAAAAAAAGAAAAGCAAAGTTCAGAATGAAGTTGAGACTTTTGAGTGATCTGCACGTCACATTCTGTTCACGTCACCGTGTGGGTATTAAACCTGGTGATTGCCCTGACTGGGACGCTCTCTCTGGTGGACATCACCTCAGGTCGCCTGCAGGGGGAGCAGGAAAAAACATCTGCACATCCAACTTTGTACCGGAAAGCCATGAATGAAATCCCTCACAATCAGAAACGCCACCGAATAAACCACGGATCATTCAAAACACATAATATATATATATACAAAATGGAAGGAAAAAGAGAAACAGGGAAAGATAAAGGTGCAGCTGTGGTCCCTCTGTATGAGTTTAATATGACGTATGTAATATAATACACACACTCTCTGGACTAAAGTATTTGGTCAAACCTCCACTGGCATTGTACCCAAACACACACTTCAGTGTGGAGTCGCTCCTCCTCCTGCAGCTCGAACAGCTCACACTCTGGAAGGCCGTCCACAAGATGTTGGAGTGTTTCTGTTGGAATTCCTGTCCATTCATTCTGTAGAGCGTTTATGAGGTCAGACACTGATGTTGGACGAGAAGACCTGGCTCACAACCCTTCCCTTCTCTTCATCACAACCACCATCAACCATTCCATATCATCTGCTCACGTTCCTGAACCAGTGAGCTCGGATCCTCAGCGTTCTATATTTTGCTGTTGAATTGATTATATTTTGAGCGTGTCTGGCAGAGATCTCATCCTGGACTCATCAGCTGAAGCTCATCACTCCTCCAGACACCGCCCGCACTCCTGGGGTAACTGTAGACAATCATCTGTCACTTTCCCCCTCACATCACTCACCTCACTCGTCTTTACCACATCAGCCCATTTCTTTCTTCACAGGCGGCTCAGGTGACTCTGTCCACCATTTGTCCTCTGCAGCTGATCCAGAATGCACCAGCAGGTCTCGTCTTCAACCCTCCCAAGCCACCCCCCCCATCTTTGACAATCTTTAAACCATGACTCAAGACGTATCTTTTTCTTCAATACTTGGGTTCAGGATAAGGGACCTGATTGAAACACCTGAACTCAATAATTAACAGGTTTGGACAAATGCTTTTGTCCATATACAAGTATAACACTCGTGTCTGTGAAGGAGAAACATACGGTTTTTTTCTTTCTTGCGATGACGCTGAGGGGAGTTCACTCCGGGCGCAATACACACCAGAACCACCACTGCACACATGTACTGCATGTATATACTGACCCACACCCCCACCTCACCCTCACCTCACCCCCACCTCACCCTCACCTCACCCCCACCTCACCCTCACCTCACCCTCACCTCACCCTCACCTCACCCTCACCTCACCCCCACCTCACTCCCCCCACAAGTATTTCCAGATGTGAAACTGTGGGTCTCTCTCTCTTGTCTCTGTGATTCTTTTACACTCTCTTCCCAACTCTGACTCAGCAGGAGGACATATTAGCCTAATAAATGTTGCCAAGTTCAACCAGAGTTCAAAAACACACACACACAGATGACAGTGTGGTGGAGAGTGAACAGTCACACAGAGGCCCCGAAGGTAACACAGAACTGATCAAAATAAAACGATAAAAATAAAACGATGCGCAATGTGTGACTGCAAAACAGAACACACACACACACACACACACACACACACACACACACAGACAGACAGACAAACAGCACATTTAAATCCTGTTGTACCTTCAGAGACGGATATCCCCTGACGCTGAATCTCCTACACACTTCTATGTTCATCTCTTCGGCACAATCGATCACCGCCAACCGCACAGCCGGCCTCCAGTCTGTACAGGAACGAGAGAGAGAGAGTTTAATGTGTGTGTGTGTGCGTGCGTGTGTGTGCAGGTGTGTGTGTGTGTGTGTGCGCGCGCATGGGCGTAAGTAAAGTAAAGCCTTTATTTGTCACATATACATTACAGCACAGTGAAATTCCGTCGTCTCATATCCCAGCGTAACTGGGGTCAGAGCGCAGGGTCAGCCATGATACAGCGCCCCTGGAGCAGTTAGGGTTTTGTGTGTGTGTGTGTGTGCGTGTGAGCGTGTGTGTGCGTGTGAGCGTGTGTGAAAGATGAGGAAGATCTGTGGATGTAAATGAGTAAACATACTAATGCGCTGTGTGTGTCCCCGTCACTGTTTTGGTTTGGATCCCTTGGAGCACTTTTGGTAAGCCCCGCCCCCTGCAGGCCGAGAACATCCCGCGAGAGCCGAGTGCAGTTTGAAATTAAACGTAAGCTACATGATGTAGAACAGTTTTTAGACAAGTTTTGTTCACGTGCTCTTTTGTTCATTTGTGCAAAGTTTTATGGAAAAATCAGATTGAGCTCAGATTTCTTAGCCTTCACACATCATCATCATCACGCTGGCAGTTCAGACCTTCATCCTCCTGTAACTGTGTGATAACTGTCAGTGTTCCTGTCCCGCAGCGGCGTCCATAATAAACCACATCAACTTCGTCTTGTAGATCATTTAAGCTCTTATTAAAATGCCCCTTATGTAATGAGTCACTGAGACACACAGGCTGGACTGCAGGACGTCTCCAGGATCCAACAAAGCCCTAAAAATATTCACACCCCTGATGCTCATGGACTAATTTAATAAAGTCCTCATAGTGAAGTCATCTTTAGAACGTCTTCACTGAGTAATTAGTAATACACGTAATACAGACATGAGTCTGATCTCCTGATGACCTGAGGGTGGGTCTGCGTGCACACTGGGTAAAGTCATATTCATAACATGTTTAGATGTTCTCTAACACACACAAGTGTGAAACTGAGCACTGCAGTGTTATCTCTATAAATAAAACAAAGGTTTTGTCTGTACATTGGGTCAGAACTCAGAGCTCTTTCAATGATATCTTTATGTTTCATACACTGCAGGACCTGAAACCAGTCTGTCTGTCTATTTGGCAGATGCTCTTATCCAGAGCAACTTACATAAATTTTTTTTTTTTTTTTTTTATCTCATTACAGCAATTGAGGGTTAAGGGCCTTGCTCAAGGGCCCAACAGTGGCAATTTGGTGTTTGTGAGATTTGAACCTGGGATCTTCTGAACCATAGTCCAATGCCTTAACCACTGAGCTTCCCCTGCCCCTGTCTGTCTGTCTGTGTGTCTGTTCAGCCAGACTGTGTCTCAGCATCACACAAAACTGTCTGTACAGAATTGACTGAATCTTCCTCAGATCTCTGGCTGAAGTTTAATCTGCACCATCAGTGAATCTAAATGTTGAGTAAAAGTGATGTTATGAACAGTTATGTGTGGGATTTAATAATCTACTTTAAAATAATCGACTAATGCGCTACTGTCTCAATGTAAACAAACACCTGCACCGATAGATATTAATGAGAAAAGATAAAGTGAATATTTTGACTGGGATTAGTTCATATTCTCACTTTGGCTGAAATAACAGCGCTGAAGTGGTATAAGTGAATTTTAACACGCCGGAGTCGTTTTAAGACAAAACTTCATCTTTATCTGATCGACTTTTTCCATTTCTCATCTGTGATTCTCTCTCCGATTACCGAACAGGGAGTGTATTTGTCTGAGCACCAAAGAAGTACAACTCAGTGTAAACAAGGCGTAAATTAACTTCTCTATATCTGATCTTTCCTATCGATTGTAATAAGATGAAATGACAGTAGAGTCAAAACCCTGCAGTGAATTCGGTACATTAAGTACAATTTCCTAATATTTTTATTAGTGAAATTACAGTTTTAAAAATAAAAATGAAGGGGTTCCTTGTCGTTGCAGGCAGACGTGTGTGTACACCTTGTATTTCTTATTTGTGATCAGGGAGCCGAGTAAAGTAGGAATTTCACTGTACAGTGTAAACTTGTGTTTTTACCCTGCACATGACGATAAATAAACTAAACTGAACTACATATGTACGTGGGATTTAACCTGAAATAATAATAATAATAATAATAATAATAATATCACTGATTAAATTAAAGCTGATCAGATTATTTATATTACCTGTCTTCTGTACTCAGCTACAACATGAACTCATCTCTGTTTCTTATCGTACATGTGATTAATGATGTATTAATATTTATGAAACCCTTTGGTTTGGTTCCTGGTGCTCTTTTATAATCCAATACTGATCTATCCAGGATTGTAGAAGAAATGACTTTAAAGTTTCGTGACTTTACATGAGACAGTGTATTAATTTTAGGACACACAGTTTCTATTGTTTTTACTTTCACTGCATCATCATCATCATCATCTTAGACTTATCCATACAAACCAAGTGTGATGAGGAAGATGTCATGAATGATTAATAAAAGTCTGAGATGCTCAAACACACACACACACACACACACATATGGAGACCGATTAAATGGATGCGAGAGAGATGCGAATATGAAATGTTTCAGTCTGCGTGTGTGTGTGTGTGTGTGTGTGTGTTCCACACCTTTGATGTCCATGGCCAGTTTCTTCCACACCGGGGAGAAGGCGGCGCAGTGTCCGCACCAGGACGCGTAGAACTCGAGCAGTGTGGCGGAGTGGGACTGGAACAGAACCGCATCCACATTGTCAGGAGTCAAGATGGCGACCTGATCGGAGCCCGAGTAGAGCCCGGCCCGAACCCCGCCGAACTGCACCGCACTCAGCAGCAGCAGCAGCAGCAGCACCGCGCCGGGGATCCCGCACACTCCGCACGCCGCGCGCGCTCCGCACCGGGGGAAGGACGTGGCGCGGGAAGAGCGCGCCGCCATTTCTGCTCTCTCTCTCTCTCTCCCTTACACACACACACACACACACCACAAGAGAAAACTTCAGCGCTCTCTCTGTTCCCTCCCATTCAGTGTGTGTGTAACTCTTTATCTGTGTGTCACTCACACCAATCAGCACTGACTCAATCACTCAATCACTCAGTACCACGTGACTAATGTCTAATTAATGCAAGTCATCATCTACATCACACACACACACACACACCGTACTTACTAATTTATGTAACCTGGTTAATAACTTCCTGTCATATTGAATGACATCATAATGTAAGGCTTTTTTTTCTTTTTTTTCTCTTTCTTTGACATAAAATTCCCGCCTTTTCTAAAATGATGTCATAGTGGGTGATACCGCTCCACATATGCTATACTACTTATGATGTAATAATGCTATTGGTATGTCCCCTTTAAAGGCATGTGCCCACCATCTTTCTGGGCGATGGCACAGGTGCTTGGGCCCGATCATCGTTGCTTGCAACTTTTTTCCTCATACACACTTAGACTTATACATGTGAAACTCGGTACAAATTCAGATCTCATTGAGTCGCATCATGTGCTGTCCTCAACAGGAAATCAGTTATTTTATCACATCCATTGGATTTTGACGTACTGCTCCCTGGGGATTTGTATGATCTGAAGACATAGTGGACTCAAAATTGCGAAGGGATTTTATTATTTTTATATACATATATATATATATCTCAAACATTTTAGTCGTGACAATGCCTTAAATATAATAACTTCCTGAGTGACATCATGTTGAGTGTGGTGCTTTTTTCCCAGCATCCAGGCTTTTCGGAGGTCGTAACATAAAAGTCCCCCTATTCTGGAATGATGTCATAATGCTATTGGTTTGTCCCCTGAAATGCATGTGCCCACCGTCTCTCTGGTGCACCCGGCAGCGATGGCACAGGTGCTTGGGCCCAATCATTGTTGCCAGCAACTATATTTGCATATTTGTATTAGATGATAATAATAATAATAATGATTATTATTATTATTTATGATCATTATTATTATTATTATTATTATTATTATTATTATTATTATTATTATTATTATCATCACACACATACACATTACTTACTAATGTCTTATTACATATGTTTTACATAACTAGCGCTGTCGGTGACGATTAAGGAGTTTGTAGAAATAGGTAAACGTTTAAAGCTAAAAAATAATCTGATCAGCTTCAATGTAATCAATGATATTATTATTATTTCAGGTTAAAGCTCACATACATGTCTTCCTGCAACAAAGATGAATTATTTTAAACAGTAATTTCACAAAATTTAGTTTGATGTGACATTATAGGGTTTTGGTTTCCACTGGATTGATGGCGAAATATTAAGTTCACGTCAGGTAGATATCTAAGGACTGTAACAAAATCTGGCTGGACAGACTTACAGACAGACAGACAGACAGACTTACAGACAGACAGACAGACAGGCTGGTTTCTGGTCCTCCAGTGAATGAAACATAGATATGATTGAAAGAGTGAGTTCTGACCCAAACAGACAAAACCTCTCTTTTATTAATAAAGATTAGGCTTACAGTATGTTATTAATTTTATTAATATATTATACAAAACAACTTTTTCAATTTTAGCAAAATGACTTCCAAGACATCTTCAAACTAATTTACATTATGTTCATATTTTCAAGACTGAATTTTAAGAAGAAGAAGAACATATTTGCATGCTGTTGCAAGATTGCACACACAACCCCCCCCCCCCCCCCCCCCCCCCCCCCACACTACACACACACCCACCAACACACACACGCACACACACAGACGCACACACACACACACACACTTTCGGCCAAACTCAGTCATAAACCCCAGAAACACTGCAGAAGAAATGAGAAGTGAACGACCACAAACATCCTGTATTACACGTCAGCATTATATCACATTACATACTGTCACTTTAACAAACAGCAGTTTGGGAGAACTCATCACACATGAAACTCCAGTGTGTAACATTAAACTGCATAAAATCAGCAGCAGTATATATTATAGAGTATTATCATTTCATTAATACGTTAATCAACACATCATGTCGCTCATAGATCTAAAACTAATCTAAAACTACCTACACATTTCCTGTCAATGCTGAAACAAAATGCATAACTAAGGGGTCAAAACTTTAGAAGAAGAACAGGGTGGATATTTTATTTTTAATGAATAAAGGTACATGATGAATGAATGATGAATAAAACTCCCCACACAGAGACGGGAATCGAACCCAGACCCTGGAGGTGCGAGGTCACGGTGCTAACTGCTACGCTACCGTCTTACATTAATGTGCACCCAGAGCGAGAGCATTAATGTAAACCTGCAGAGCTACTGTTACAAAGAATTAATCCACCCTGTCTGACCAATCAGGACACAGATCACAGCAGTGCCCTGGTGGAGCCGATATTCAGTTTGGCGGGTTTGTATTATTTTATATCAGTTTGTTTGTTTTTTTTGTAGGGTGAAGTAGAAGTTACAGCTTTTCTAGAACAGACTAAAGGAAGAAGGTGGAACTTATGTGCTCCCTGATGTCAAATATTTACAGACTCACACACACGCACACACACACACACACACACACGTACACCTTTGTAAACAGAGAACAGTCACGTAGCTTTATCAGCACACGGTTCCTTTCAAAAGAGCTTTTATTTTAGAACCACAGAACGCCGTCTTCAGATTCTTATTGTGTAAAGTGGGAACCCTGGTGCAGATGGGGGGTGGGGGGGGGGGGGAGGTTGTGTCTGCTGGGCTCAGCGTCGATAATAATCAATACATCAAATGCATAATGCAATGAGATCGATAAATATGACACTTTAAACAAGCTTCTTGTACTGACAACTTCATTTATTCTTGAATGAACCACATTTCTGCAATCCTGATTTAATTTGATGCAATTTCTGTAGGATTAGGAGTAGGAAATCCTGATTTCATTTCGCATCATTTCTGCAAGTCTTTAACCCGAGGGTTTTCCCGTAACCCCAGCTCACTTTCTCTGCGTTCTTCTAAACCAGGTTTATTTGATTCAGGTTACAGTAAGCCCGGCTTGCAGCCATCTGTATACTGAACTTTAGAACTGACCCGAGATCAGAAAAAATCCCAACACACAGAACACAAACACAACCTGTTTACTCCGGCCTGGACTTCGCTCAGCAGGCTCTCACTGTTTAATGTAGGAAGTGTAAAGTTTACGGGTGTATTTGGGACGCGGTCCGACTGGAAACGGGTTCGATAGGACAGCTGTGTTTATTTGGAAATAATGATATAAATAATTCATTTGATTTTCCGGAGTGCAAGGCTTTTCCATTTTTTTCTGGATTCATTCATTCATTTTATCTGATAATTAAATTTAAACTAAATAATAATTCACAAAATAGACTATTTTATATTTAATCTTTAGTTTCAGTAGACGATTTTGCTAATTTAAGGCACTTTAACTAATTAGCTAGTAAATAATAGTTTATTATTTTACATTAATATATTTGTTTAAGTACATTGTTAGTGCTTTTGTGATATAAATTATAAGCTATTAAATATATTAAAATCCATAAGAGTGGTGAATGTTTGAAGTATTTTTTAAATATGTTTATTATTTGAATCTTTTCACCTTGGTTCAGGATTCCGGCTAGACTTCGTCCCTCTCTGCGTGTCCTCTCAGGTCAGATCAATACCTCTGTGGCTGTTTGTTCATTTTCTTATTGATTAAAAAGTAAATCATTGTCTTACACAAACAATAAATACATTTAAAAAAAAATCAAAGATGTGGCAACGGTTATTTATTTCACCTTTAGACGAGCAGTGAAGATTGGTTCATGAACAACTCCGGAGTGTTCGGCTGCGTCCCAACCGCTAACGTCTGGTGTTCACAGCTCAAACTCAGCAAGTTACAGTGTGTTTAATCCAGAGAATTTACATCAATCAGCTAGAACATTAACACCACTGACTGATGAGCTGAACAACACTGATCACTAATTTATACGCAGTAAACTGGTGACAGGGTCATCAGGGGCACCCGAGACTCACACATGCCTGCGAGAGAAAGGCACCAGAACCCCCAGTGCACCACAGACCACCGCGCACTGGGACCAGCATGCACAGACGTCCCCGACCTGATCTGCAAATTCCCCAGATCCCAATCCCATCGAGCCTCGTGTGATACAAACACGTCCGATTCCACGGAGGCTGTGATTTCTCCCGAGCCGCAGCGAGTCGTATCAAAGTCTCACAAACTTCCTGAATATCAGGAATTTCATCTCCAACCATCTCGCGATGACCATTTAGGACCAAATTAGGAAAAGACCCTAAATCATTAGTCCTACATTGGTCCTAAATGGTCATGATTTAGGGACTTTTCCTAATTTGGTCCTAAATGGTCATCGCGAGATGGTTGGAGATGAAAGAGCGACCAAAAATTAGGAAAAGTCCCTAAATCAAGAGTCCTAATGAGTCTTAATGAGTCCTAGATGTTTAAGGTATTCTAATAAAAAGCGATAGAAACTGACCGGATTATATTGTGTGCCGATTAGGGTTCTAAATGTAAGAGTTTAATGTAAATTCTAGCGTTAGTGAGCTAATTCACTCTTTACATCCAAAGCAGTTTCCTCTTTACAAATCTCTAAAATAGACAAAAAAAATTTAAATCACAAGAGGAGGAAGATCCGAGCAAAAAATTAAGATGGCAAGCACAAGAAAAAAGTTTGACAAGCAAATATTTGAGCTTACATTAAGCGTTAGATGTTCTAATGTTTTTAATAAAGATCTAACGATGTTTAGACGTGAGGTTTAGCTGGAGCTTCACTCTTCTGTTCTAAATAACTGAGAAGGGACAGAGACATATTTTACAAAGTTACAGAACTTTTAGCACAATGTAGAATTCCAGCATCGAGGCTCAAGGACACGACGGTTAGCCTGCGCCAGCCAGTGCTGCGGTCAAGCTTTTTTTTTTTTTTTTTTATGTAAAAAAAAAAAAAAAAGTATTATTTTACATCAGTGTCGCCCTCTGGTGGCCAACTGTCTAGTGACCTGAAGTTCAATTGCACAAATACCTGTAATTTCTCTAGATGAGACGTTTTAAATCAACATTTCACAGTGTGAAGCTCGGCTTTGAAGGTACTGCAGGAGGGTCACGAGAGACCAGGCGCAATAAAATGTGTTCAGTTAAAAAAAAATCATCAAGCTTGAATTTAGGATAAAATAATTATGATTACTTAAAACAAAATCATGAATTTGAATTTGTCTTGAAAAAAAACTCGTAACCTGTTACTGGAAAAAGCCTCACACTGGAGACTCCTTCCTTTAACATTAAACTTCTTAAAGATCATGTTTTTTTAATCCATTTATTTCAATGAGCTGTTGCTATAGAAACCGTTCCGTAGCAGAGCGAACACAGTAAAGTTTACACAGAAATGAAGAGAGAGTCAGGAAGCACGGGTTTATTTCAAACATTTCAGCTTTATTTACAATTTTAAACGGTCGTTCAGGTTCATTATGTACATGTGCTGCGTTCTCCGTCCTCGTGTCCGCCTCGCACCCTGCTGCACTCCTCCTTACAGAATATCAGACGCATCCATGAGGCAGAGCTGTTAAAGAGTGGAACCCCAAAGTTCTCACGTCTCTCTGACGTGTGCTGATACCCGGGTGTGTTGATAGATCGAGATATTTAAACCAGAAACGCTCCGTTTTATCGTGGAAGTTTAGCAACACGGAGAAGGCTGCTTGTGTTTGGGTTTCACCCTAAACACAGGCTGTAGGGAGCTTCTTCATCGAGAGTCTTTTTAAAAGGCAACACGGAGACAGTAATTTTGTAAAAGCCCTTTATCTTGGACAGATCTGAAAGAGCGTCTGATGCACAAAGCGCTCTTGGAGAAAGCAACTGCGTTTACAGCGAGAACCACGGTGGAGTGAGGAATGATTACTTTTACACAGGTCATGATTATATTCTAAAATTGTGATACAAAGTTCATAAAGTTCGAGTGTGTCAGCTATCAGAAGTTCCCTAAAAGAGGTAGAGCATGGGAACACAACTGTGTATGCTGCATTCCTCGTACTGCATAGCTAGAATTAATTTCCTAGCATTACACAACAACAACAGTACAGGGGACGCAGAGCAGGTGAATTGGGACACAGCCCAATAGCAGGAAAAGCTAAAAAAAAAAAAAAAAAAAGTAGCACACTGCCCGGTTCTGTCTTAAACGCAGGCTACTAGGTAGATTACTAAGGAGTGTATAAGGGATAAAAATCAAGATATTAAAATGTTCATCCTGATTTTGTTCTTAATGCAAACGCCTTTGAAAGTGTGACACTGGGTTTAAAGGACTCCTACTGAGGAGAAACCCCAAGCTACACGTCCTCTTGTACCCTGTGCTGTATTGTATCTGTATTGAGTATGTAAAAGAATCAGAACAGGGCCAGTTCAGATCTTGCTTCTTGATTCTGTCCCAAACTCGACTTACAGAGTGCATAAGCAGTGTGAGCAGCACAGTCAGGACATCTTTTGGACATCTTGGAGGACAGTGTCTTTACACTCTCAAGTGTAGATGTAGGACGCAGGCTATCAAACGCAGACGACGAGGTTCCCTACCGAGTGCGAGATAGTAATTACTGAGCAGCAGAATCAGGACGAGGCCCATTTAGATCTCACAGAAGACCATGTGCGAGGTGTGTTTGTTTTTTTCCTTCAACCCCCATTCAGGTGAATATGCTACCGAGTGCACACTCCCGAGTGCACACTCCCGAGTGCACACTCCCGAGTGCACACTCCCGAGTGCACACTCCCGAGTGCACACTCCCGAGTGCACACTCCCGAGTGCACACTCCCGAGTGCACACTCCCGAGTGCACACTCCCGAGTGCACACTCCCGAGTGCACACTCCCGAGTGCACACTCCCGAGTGCACACTCCCGAGTGCACACACTCCTCTGCTTTATTCCAGCTGTAAGGCAGAACCGGATGACGGTTTAAGAGCTCGGAGATGAGCATGGTGTCTTGGCTCGACACACGACAGGAAAGCTTAAAACAGCTCTTGCGCTACTTAGGGAGCCTAAACCGTGAGGCACTTAACATGGAGGTCGGTAAAAGCAGACGGAAAAGTGACGCCGAACACAGCACTGATCTCTCGTCATGCGCGCTTTACTCTCTGATCATTACACTCTGCTAAATTTAAAATATATAACACATTATAGATCAATTCATTGGTAGACATTCGTCTCTAAATCATCTCATCATCCCCGTCTGCTTGGTTCCGCATGTGCTTAGACGTGTTTACACGCACTTAAATCATCATAATCATCATCTCTTTACACATTTTCACACAATTAAAAAAAATGTTTTTTTCTTTACAAATAAATTAGAAAAAACGAGAACAAAGGCGAATATGGTACAGTTGTACAGACGAGAGGAGGGGTGTCCCGGTCAAGTCCGGTCCCGAACACAGAGAGGACTTTAAAGGGAGCGACGGGAGATCTGAGCAGCAGAATCAGGACATGACCCGTGTGGATCTCCCGGAGGACATGCTGCCACGGGCTCCGTCCTGAACGATGGGGGCAGGGCGTGAGGGGTCAGGACAGGGCCCGTGTGGATCTCCTCTGGTGGATGTTGGTGAGAAGGTCCACCGTGTCCTTCAGCAGCGTCTCCAGAATCCCGTCAGCCAGCTGCATCTTTACCAGCAGCTCGTCTTCATCGTAGTTCACCCACAGAGCCTCTTCCTCATGGAGCTCCTGCACCTGCAGCACGCACACACACACAAAGAGTCATTACTGGAATCTATACACTGTCTATGTTTATCCGTCTCTCCATCTGTCCGTGCGTCTGTTCATGCATCACTCTGTTAATTTCTCCGTCTGTCATGCATCTGTCTGTCTGTCTGACTCCGTCTCTTTATTCACCCGTCTCTTTCTCTGTTTGTGTCATCACTCTGTCCCTTCATCTATCCACATGTCTGTCTGATCATGGTCTGTGTGTGTGTGTGTGTGTTACCAGGATGTGGTCGACTCTGTCTCTCTTCTTTCGGCCGAACTTGAGCATCTTCTGCCAGTCGGTTCTGTGGTTGTGCTCTTTATTCAGACGGTACAGCTTCAGAACCTCACCGGTCACAAACTCCTGCACATTACAACACACATACACTTTACATACACACCTGATACACATCTCTCGCACACCTTACACACATACACACCTATGCTCCTAACACACACTACTGAAAACTGATTTCTCTATCACACACACACACACACACACAAACACACACACAAACACACACACAAACACACACACCTGGACTTTAGTGAGGTCGCTGGTGTCTGTGATTCTGTGTATGTAGGGTGAATTAACACGCCGTGGTTTGGTCCAGGGAGGACGATTAGTGTTGGGATCTTCAGCATAGATTTCCTGCATGAGCTCCCAGGACAGATCAAACACCGCCTACAACACACACACACACACACACACACACACACAGAGGAAGGTGGTGTTATTTTTTTTTTTTCTGCAATAGAGTCACAGTAGATCTGAACCTCGGCTGTGTTCCAGATGGAGCTGAGACCTGTTTGTAACTGCGCACACACTCCTCGCCGCTCTCGTCCCCCAGCAGCGTCTCTGAAGCCCGAGGTTTGGGCGCCGAGGTCAGACTCCGGTCCCCGCGCTCCATCCCGCAGCTCCTCCAGATCTCCAGCAGGGCGGCGCTCGCCAGCTTCTCCACCTCCGGGGCTTTGTGAGGGACCACCATGGCGGGGACGGCCGGCTCCTCCTGCGGCCTGACGCGCGGGAGTTTGGCGGCGGGCGCGGACGCGAGCTCCTCCTGCCGGAGTTTGTTCTTGTGCTGAGCGTGTTTGCGCGAGCTGAGGCCGAAGTCCTCGTCGAACCAGTCCGGCTCGTCGCTGAGCACGTGAAGGAACTCGCGGTTCAGCTCCAGCTCGGCTAGACGCTGCACCAGCAACTCCTGACCCAGAACCGGGCTCTCCTGGACACGGAACCGTCAAACAGAACATAGTCAATAGGCAGCAGTTTACTCTTACAGCTCAGAGCCAAGGATTAAAAAATATTATATTAATAATAATACTACTACTCATAATTAAATATACAGAAAGGGATCAAATACAACTGATGTAATTACTGTTTAGTAATTCTTAATTATTAAAACAATTAATTTATAATAAAATAATAAATAATCTGAGTGTAGCTTAAAAATGTATAAATTAAGAGATAAAACAGTAATAATAAATATAAATATACATCGCATATCTGTTTGATTTATTTATAACAAATATATATATAGGGATATATCATATCATAATTAACTCAGAAACATGAACTTTATATTATTATGAAAACTGGACATTATATAATTATACTAATTATAATATTTCTGACTGATTTTATCCACACAGAATATTTTAATGGAAGTCAGACTCACTTTATCCAGCTAACTATCCTGATAACTAACCGCTCCAGACCTCTTCACTTTTAATACATTAATGTTAGAAATATGTTGTTCTGCTGATTGTGTTTCTAAACAAACTAAAAAACACTTTGTGTTACAATCCAAAGCGAAACTCCTCTCGTCTCATGTCCTAATCTCAGGCGTGTGTGCGGTTTACAGAAGACAAAAAGCTGATAAAACTGTTTACTTCAACCTGAACTTCGGTCCTCCGTCCCTAATATTCCGTCACACAGCCCGTCTCGGGTCATGAGCCGATTTTTAATCTGATTTAATCTAAATTGAAGGATTAGATCACAATAAATGACACATCTTTATCTTGATTATGATTTTTTATTATTATTAACGTTTCAGTCATTTAATACACAAACGGTCCTATGAAATATTTTACAACGAAGCAAATGATGAGAATTAATATTTTCGTTTTGAAAATAAAGCTAAAAAAAAGAAGCTTTGTATTTCAGACGCTTAGTTAATTCCAGCTCAAGTGCCACCTACTGAAGCTGCAAGCAATAAACATACTCTCTCACAATGATTTAATCTCAAACATAAGAAGGAAAAAAAATCAATTGAAGGTAAATCAAAGCTGAACTTTGACCTGAGAGAGAATGCTCACGTTGAATAAGTTAATAATTTACGTTAAAAATCACTAACTTACAGTATTTATGAGACAAAAACTAATCTAATTTCTTGTTTTATCACCAGATTAAAAATTCTAGTCATAATTTTATAATAATTAAGGAACTACTGATCCGATAAAGTGTGTATTCCTCAGAACTGGCACAATTTAGCTACAGAACCTCACACACAGTTGGCATGGCAACTGAAAAGACCTCGGTATCGGATCAGTATCGGGTCCGAGACAAGATTCAGAATTCTGTTATAAAAGAAAAAATGTAAATGATGAAAGACTCACCGCTGGGTGACAAAGCTCAGGAGAGGACACTCCATCTTGGTCCTTGTCGAAGTGGTGGTTCTCGCTGGGTTCTTCGTCCTCATCGAGGAATACGATCTGATTGGCGGCTGAGATTTTCTCCTCCTTCGCCTTCTTGATCTGCTGAAACTGTTTCAGGGCGTCGCTCATGAAGCGTTCCATGAGTGTGTTGGTCAGAGTCGTGACGGATTTGCCTTCGTTCGTGACCGATCCATCGGTGAGGCCCTCGCTTGTCTTCTTAGGACCGACATCTGAAGGTTTCTGAAGGTCCTCAGTCACTGTGGACGTCTCGCTGTGGATCAGCAGGTCCAGGATATCTGGTGTTTGATCTTTCTGAATTTCCTCAATTTTTGACATGTCTTTAAGTTCCAGGATGAGGTCTTCACTTCTCTCTAGTGACACGGGAGGATCCTGGAAGATCTCAGCATCACCAGCAGCGGAGTCGATCTTGAGGTCTTTTGTAAAGTCGGACAGCTTTGAATCGGACGCTTCTTTCTCCTTGCTGTTATTCTGAAGCGTGTCGTCAGACAGGTCGTTTGTTTTCGCCATTTCGTTCGACTGATCATCGAACGAGGAATCCTCCTCTACCGATGTTCTGGTACGGCTTTCAAACGTCTCGGGAAGACGAGAGATCTTATCAGGAGGAGCAAATATCCCGTGCTTCTCGTCGCACTGGAAGTAAACGACTCCATCGTAAGTGCCGTCGTTGCTTCCTTCAGATACGTCCAGCTCCACACCGGCCCAGAATCCGCTTGCGAAGCTTGTCCAGCCCTTAAACCTCAGAGTACCTGGCTGGGTCTTGCTCACCAGAACCCGGTCCCCGATGACGTAATCGGGCATCTCGTCCACTAGTGACTTTGCAGCACTATAAACAGCATCATCGATGATCTCCTTTGCCAGGAGGTTGAGATCTAAAGGTCTGTCCTGCTCACAGGTACCACTGGTATTCCCTGATTTGGTGCTAATCTCCTCCTCTATCTCCCCTTCGCTGCTGAAGGAGAACCTGTAGGATTGTTCTTCTGGATCTTCAAAAGAAGGCGAGTGAGGGTGACAATTTTCCTCCTGAACCGCTGACTCAAAATCATCGTTGTAGCTGTGGACTGATGGTGACGCGCTGGGTTTGTGCTCCGAGTCGTCCTTTCTCGGGGAAACGTCTGGAGTGGAGTCTATGAGTGAAGGAATCTCTGGGAGTTTGGGTTCTTCTGGTTCTGGCTTAGTTGCGAATGAGGAACTGGATTTAATATCTTCAGAATCATTCACAAATTCTCTCTCTTCGAGGCTGTCTTTTACAGCGAGAGCAATTTCCGTTTCATTTTTGGAGAAATCCTCTTTTGAGTCCCGGCTTTTCAGATTGAGCGCCGGATACGAGTGTTCTGACTCGGACAAATTCGCCCTTGGAGTTTCCAGCTCCTCTATGACCTCTGACCTCGGGCTGGAAGCTAAGCTCCGATTGGCCGAGGCGTCCGGTTCCAGCTTGGCGGGGCTTTCGGGTCGGGTGTGTCCATCGTGCTGCGGTTCAGGTGGACTCAGATGATTTGGGCTTCCCAGTACCGGGGTCGGGGTCACGGTGGGAGGATCCTCATCTGAGAAAGGAAAGACACAAAGCAACGAGCGTGTGGGTTCAACGTGTGGGTTTTTTAATTTAATGTCAAAGTCAGAGCTAAATACTGCAGTCAAGTGCTTCCTGTTGCATGGTGAGGATGAGGAAGTGATGAAGGTCAAGTCTAACATGGCTCCTAAACCGCATGTTGGCAACTGATGCAATGTGATGGTGTTATTTAGTCTGTGTGTGACTGGCAAGTTTTAAATGACATCAATCTTGAAAAATTTGAATATTGTGAAAAGTTAATTCTCTTTTATATGTTAAATTAAAGGAAAAAAATCTAGATTGGTTACATGTTAAGTGAAAGTCTTTTTTTTTTTTGCAGTTTGCTGATTACAGTTTACAGCTCATGAAAAAAAAAATCTGAAATCTCAATATATTAAAACATTTCATTTGGAGTTTGAGTAAATTACTATTCATACAGTATCAATACTGTTCATCTCTTTATAGAGAAGATTGCTGACTTGACATTTGTCCGGAAAACAATCATCGAGCCCCTCTCCATAAGGAGGATAAGACACAGAAAGTCGTCTCTGAGAGGGCCGGCTGTTCACAGAGTGCTGTATCGAAGCACATTCATGAAAAGTTGACTGGAAGGAAAATGTTCAACAGCAACAGGGACGACCGCAGTCTCAAGAAGATCGTCGAGCAGGGCCGATTCAAGGTAAAGTGCAGGTTAATCCGTTTTATTTTCACTTTATAGATTGTATTAACTATTTTTATGTATTATTTTTTTTGGGTTGTGGAACAAATAATTTGAGTGTTCATTATTTCTTATGGGAAAATCTGATTTGATTTATGAGTATTTTGGAATACGAGCCCACTTCCGGGAATGAATTATGCTCGCAATCCAAGGTTCCACTGTACTAGATTTGTGTTGTAAGCTATGATCGTTGAAAGTATACCAAAAAAAGGCTTGAAATATTTCACTCTAATGTAATGAGGGAAATTCTTATATATTATAGATTAATTACATATAAATTACACAAGAAAATAATTTTCAAGCTGCACTGTAGATCTAATCTGGAGTGAGAGTTGAGACTGTGACACGCACCACTCAGCACCGGAGACTCTGTGTGTATCCTGTCTGATCTCTCCGATTCGGATTCGTGACTCCTCCCAGTGAAACTCCTCTCGGTTTCAGACCTGTGAAGAAGAGGTGACGTTTTATTCAGATCACCGAGAGGACTGGGATGAAAGAGGAGACGCAGCACGGACATGGCGTCTGACCTGTCTGGGGTGGAGGTTTTGGTTCTGGACTTGTGCGAGCCCGACGTCGGAGTCTTGATCTGAGGTTTAGCCGAAGTGGCACCGTCCGCTTCACTCAGCTCAGCTTTGGTCTTCTCGATGAAGTCGTTGTAGGACTGCATGGACAGAGACAGGTGTAGCGTTACACTATCTTTATATTGTGTGTGTGTGTGTGTGTGTGTGTGTGTGTGTGTGTGTGTCCTTACCTCGAGTTGTTTGAGCAGACTGGCCTCTTGAGCTTTCAGTCTCTCTTTGTGTCTCAGTTTCTGCTCCTTCTTTAGACGCTGGACTTCTGCTTTACGCCTGCGAAGCTCCGCCCTCAGTGCCAGGACACGCCCCTCGATGTCGCTCTGATCCGATGCCGCCTCTGCAAGGGGCGAGGGAGAGAGATTAGGAAACAAACTGAGCTTTCTGGTGTTGGACGCAGTGATTAAGAACTAAAGTGGGTGTGTGTGTGTGTGTTTAAGAGCGTGTGAGAGCGTGTGTTTCTGACCAGATGTTGGAGCTGATGAAGGGAGGTCTGGCTTCCTGGAGCTGCTGTGTGAGGTCACTTTACTGGTGGAACTTGCATGAACTTGGGGAGACTGTAACACACACACACACACACAGTTAAAATTAGTGTGAATGTCCTTGTTCATAAAATCCTTGGTCTATCAGCATCTGTCCCCGCAGCATCTGTGTGCGTGTGTTCGTCTTTCTGTCTCTGCGCGTTTCCGTCTCTCTCCTCTTGTCCGTCTTAACATTTATCTGTCTATCTTTCTTGGCTTCTCCTGCTATGTTAAATTACACACCATATAAACAGTGAACTCTGTGTGCGCAGGTGTGGGTGTGTGCATGCATGCGTCTCACCTCACGGCTGTGTGTGTTCTCACACTCTTGCACAGTGTGTATGCTGGAGACGGAGAGTGCCGGAGACGAGTCTCCCTCACTGAGCGCTTCTGGACAGGGATTAAATAAAGGTGAATTAGTGCACATGCACAGACACGGGATTAAACCACTCGGTTTGGGACACAGCCCAGACAGGGCACTGATCATTTGTCATGGTAACAGAAAAGCTCCTAAGCTCTTAAGAGGAAGTGCACACTTTCATTTTATTTTGCTAGCCTTAAGTGAGGTATTGTGCATTTCAGAACCAACAAGTCCCGTGTTATCTCCTTCTGTCCATCGATCTTTCTCTGCATCTACCTGTCTGTCTGAAACCGAGCCAGAAACAACACACTCTAAAATCATCTTCTGTCCATCTCTCCAGCTGTCTCTCTCCTGTACACTGTATATATATCTTCATCCATTTAGGTCTGCGTCTCCATGTCTTCTTCTCACTCCTCATCTCAGGCAGACAGACAGACGAGATACATAGTCAGCATCTGTCTCCCTCTCTCAGCCACTCCTCACTGTCTCCATCAGTGTCTGTCTTGCCATCTTTACTTTTCTGTCTCTACCTGCCTCTCACCAATAATGCCCGTCTCTCATTTTGTAAATGTCTTTCACTCCATCTATCAATGTCTCTATTCTCTGTCTGTCTCTCCATCTATCAGTGTCTGTCTCCCTTCTGCTCTCTCTCTCTCTCTCTCACTCAGTTTCCATCAGTATCTGTCCTCTTCTCTCTAGGTTTCTCTATCCATCACTCTCTGTCTCACTCATTCTACGGTCATCTTTCTCTCGTCCTCTTATTGATATTTGACCATCTTTCCTTTTTTCTCTCCCTCCCTGTGTCCCTCACCTCGTCCTGTCTTCCTCTCCTCTTGTCTGTCTCTCTGCAGATCATCTGTGCTGTGTTCCTGCAGTGCGTGTTGGTCCGAGAGTGCCCGTCCCTTCATTAGAGGCTCCGCCCCATCCGAACGCCTCAGCTCCGCCTCCACCTGCTGACGCCAATGCACCAACCGCAGCTCACGCTGAGTTAGAAACCTGAGAGAGAGAGAGAGAGAGAGAGAGAAAGGTTAAGGAGTGATGGTAGTTAGTAAAATCAAACACACAAACACACCAAACTGTGAGTGGTGATCAGAAGAATCTCACAGCACCAGAATGTGCACTGCACCCTCATCTTCCTCATCTTCATCATGAACCCATGCTGTAACTCCAACTCTATTCACTTTATACTAATTTCTAAATTCCACAAATTAATGGCGACATCGCCGTATTTATTAATCTCTGCCCGCTTTAAGGATCTGTAAATCACCACACAAGCCCCCTAAACACAAACGCAATCTTACACACACACACACACACACACACACACACACACACACACACACACACACAGTCTGTTAATATTATTATTGTTATTTTTCTTGCCCTGTACACACAGCATGCTCCATTGCAGAGTGCTGTACTGTACCTGACCAACTGACTGTAGATAACGAGGAAGTGAGGGTGGAGTTTAGGGAGAGACACACGCAGCCACGCCCAGTGCAGGGCACTAAACATGGAGAAGAGACACTGCACAGGAGAGCTGCTGCTAAAAACACACAACACAACACACACAAAAAATAAAAACAAAGGAGGAAGAAGAAAGGAGGAATGGAAAAGAGAGAAAGAGAGAGAGTACATCACTTCCTGTTACCAAAAAAGTTAAAAACCTTCCAAGTGAAATAGTGGATAAAAGGAGAAACACACACACACACACACACAGACCCCAAGACACACATTAACCCAATGGAATAGGATGAACCTACTAACACCATCTAACTCACATCTAAAAACTCACACCTTAACGATCTCTTAATTTAAAGAAACGCTAAAATGTTTCCTTTTTTTTCATGTTGTCTCAGATCTCTTTAAATAAATGGTCTGTGTGTGTGTTACCTCTCATCTGTGTGATAGCTCATCATCTTCAGTTTCTTCATGACGCTGCTCGTCTCACTTCCTGACACTGACACAGGGGAGGGGCTACGGAACTCCACATCCAGCTCGGTGGGAGGAGCCAAGTCCTCGCTCACACCTGACACAGGTGACCTCTGAGAGCACAAGAGAGTTATAAAAGTTACATTAATCCTTCTACACATTTACATTATGGGTGTTTTGGGGAGAAGAGACTACACTGCTGCAGTGCATTGTGGGAGATTTGTTTTTAACAGACCTCCTGACTAATACACTGTCCGGAGTGTGTGTCAGTGCCAGACATCATCACTGTTTCTACACAGTTATTTAATATACTTCACTTAAGCTGATTAGAGCCAACAGAGCAGCTACAGAATGTGTGTGTGAGAGTGTGAGAGACCTGGTTTGTATCTTCAGCGTTCCTGAGTTTCTCCCTCAGTTTCAGTGTGGTGTGTTGGATTCTCTCGATCTCCTCCTGCTGTTTCAGCAATAACTTCCTCTCTCTCCGCGCTGCCCGGTTCACCTCCTGCAGCCTTCTGATCTCTGCCTGCACACACACACACACACACACGTAACACTTTAACAGTGTCACTGCTGTAACCGGGTGTTCCTGGAGTGTTACTGGAGTGTAGCAGTGCTACGGGTGTAATCGAGCGTTACTGGTATTACGGGGTGTTACTGGGTGTAAACTGGTGTAACCGGGCGTTACTGGTGAACCTGTAAGTGTAACTGAGTTGCTGTAACAGGGTGTCGAGCTCTTTACCTGCTCCTGCTGTAGTTTGAGCAGAAGGCCGCGCTGTTTCTTGCGGATGGGAGGCATTTTATCGTCCTCTCCTTTATCACGCAGACGCCTGAGGAAACAGACAGGGAGTGAGACGGGAGTGTACATCACAATCTTCACACAGCATGGCAGAATCTAACACAGCGCTGAGGAACTGTGGGAGTGCAGTACAGCGGAGCGCGTGAGCTACTGAGGACGTGAAAGAGAACGGATGCAGTTAAACGGATCATATTCACGAAATAAAACAGGAAATCATGGGTGAGCCAAGTGGGAGGAGTTACAATAGGAATGGTGAAGGGGAGTTAGTTACATAATGTGATTTTAGCGATGCTGGCTAAGCCATATTAGCCTGTTGAGTAGTTATGTTTTATAAGTGCAAATGCTCTACATCTGGGTGGAGTCTGAAAAATGTGGGTGGGGCTATATCCATACAATGAGTATTAAGAGACCGTGTGACTGTAGTAAAATAAAGCAGAGATGCACGAGGAGGTGCACGTGTGAAACTTTGATTGGGAAATATGGGCGGGGTTTGTGTGGGTGTGGGCGGAGTTTCCTGCCTCTTTTGGAGCTCGAGCCACTCGAGCTCGGCGCGGGTTTTCTCCTTCAGGGCTCGGTGTCGGAGGCGCAGCAGGGAGCTCTGGTGCTGAGAGCGGACTTCCTCTTCCTGCATGCACTGCTTCACCATCGCCATGGTGAACTCTGAGAAGCTGTACTGATCCGCCAAGAACACGGGGACGCTGCTGTCCTGCTGGACACGACGCACACACGGACAAAGTTCAGTCTGGATTATGGTATTTACGTTGCGTGTGTGTGCGGGTGTGTGTGGGTGTGGTCACCTTGTTGGACGTTTTCTCGGGGTGCGGTTCCTCGTCTGATTGCCGTTTCCTCTCCACCGATCCCCTCCAGTGAGACTCGGACGGAAGCACGGAGCGGAACGACTTCTCCAACTCGTCCTCGGTCACAGACTCGTCAAACTTCGAGGAGTAATTGATGGAGACGCTGTCTGCTGGTTGGGACGGAAGAGCGAGAGATGACAGGAAGCGACCCTAGAGCCTGAGATCAACCGTAATGTCTAACATCTCACACCAATACCTGTCATGAGGACAAACAGGCTTGACCCTTGACCTCTCACCTTGGAGCGAGTCCTCAGCGGCGGTGTTCGCGTCCTCTTCCACGGAGCTGCTCCGGTCCAAGCCGTCGCCGTCACCACCCTGCCGCGCGCTGTGCAGAGAGAGACAGGACGTAATCAACCACAATCTGTGAGGATCAGCAGTGCAGGAGCTCTGCCGCTGTGTGCGTGTGTGTGTGCGTGTGTACCTCACAGAGTGTATCCTGAAAGACTCAGACTCGGTCATACTGCTCTGTGGGGTGTCTGCTGTTGGTGTTTTCTCTGCTGAGACTTCACTCCTACTACTGACACACACACACACTTATTCATGGTATACTCAACTACAGTGTAGTAAAGCATGGTGCATTATATAAGGCAACACTCATATGCACCAGGACAGCGAGCTGTTTGTGATTGGTTACCTGTCTGTCTGAGTGTGTGGCTGCCTCACAGGTGTTACAGAGGGAACGTTGGGGATTTGAGAGCGGCTCATCTCAGTCATCTGTAACACACACAGATTTTAGGTAGTAACACGGCTTTATCACAACCAACATCACAATTCTGATGAATGATTTCACACTATGTTCTGTGCGGTATTGTGATACACTGCTGGGCTCGACATTAAGGCGCGGCCCTGGGACACCCGAGTGTGTTCGTGTAAGCGTAATGCCGTGTGCGGGTGCCAGACCGGGTGAGAGAGAAATAAATGGAACATTATCTATTTTACAGTGCTGAAAACAATTATTACTGATGTTGACCAATCAGAGGCTGCGCTGCTGTAACAGGAGAGATTTCAGCTGACGTTCCTCACACAATCTAAATGGAAGAGAACACCGAAGGAAGTTACTACAGAACTGCTCCAAATGTTTTACGCAGGAGCTGCTGAAGGAAGCAGATTCGCAAGATGACAAAATAATTTACGGTGCTTGAACTTTTTTAGGATCATCAGTTTATAGTAAAAATGCTGCTGTAATAACGTAGCACTATAGCATTAGCCAAGGTTCGCTAAAATGCTTACAGCCACCAGCAGCAGCAGGACAAAAATATTCTTTATCTCATTGTTTTTAATAGTTCAACTTAACTGCAATAACCTCCATCTGCCGTCTGTAATCTTACATAACACAAAACAGCTTAAAGTTAATGTTATAATATCGTGAGTGACCTCTAGGAGGTGCTGTGCCGTGTCGGTGTGCTGCTGGATCATCCTGCTGCTGTTCTCTTGCAGCTCCATGAGAGCCTTCTGATGGGACTGAACCAGATTTTCACACAGCTCCGCATGGGCCTGAGTAACACACACACACACACACACACACACACACACACACACACACACACTTACTATCAA
Source organism: Clarias fuscus (assembly GCA_030347435.1). Lineage (NCBI taxonomy): Eukaryota > Metazoa > Chordata > Actinopteri > Siluriformes > Clariidae > Clarias > Clarias fuscus. The sequence continues at coordinate 36,776,508 of CM059213.1, forward strand.
GATTCCCTTTAGCTTAAAAAAAAAAAAAATTTTAATTTTACTATTTAAATATTACAAATATCTATGAATAAAGAAAGGTTTTGTCTGTACATTGAGATATCATTTCAGTGGTATCTTTACGTTTTATAAACTGGAGGAACAGAAACCAGGCTCAAACATTTTCTGTCTGTCACAACATCACGCAAAACCGTCTGGACAGAATGTAATGAAACTTTGCCGGTCCTTCAGTGTTTGTCTGAAGTTTTAAACCTGCACCATAAAAGGACTTAAAATGTTGAGTAGAAGTGACATTATGAACAGATATAGATACAGTATGTGCCAGATTACATCACACCATCCAATACTTTTTTGGATGAATACAGCGTTTTTTTCCCTTGAGGTGGGCGTGGCCATAGGCAGCACTCAAGTCAGCGCGATAGTTTACCATAAAGAGAGCATGCAGAAGACACAAAAACAAACGTAATGTACCTGCAAAGTGTCCAAATCCTCACAAAACACAAAACAACACAACAGCATGGATTACTTAATATTTCTAAAAAATCAAGTACACTATGAAAACTGAACCTTGAAAGACGTATGGTATGTTTATTATTCCTGCAGGATGTTTAAAACCAGTTTGGAGCGATGTAAAGAGGTAAAGAGGCACTACGAGATAAAATACCTGAACTGAGAGACCAGCGTCATGCGCTAAAATCTAAATGTTGAGTAAAAGTGATGTTATGAACAGTTATGTGTGGGATTTAATAATCTACTTTAAAATAATCGACTAATGCGCTACTGTCTCAATGTAAACAAACACCTGCACCAATAGATATTAATGAGAAAAGATAAAGTAAATATTTTGACTGGGATTAGTTCATATTCTCACTTTGGCTGAAATAACAGCGCTGAAGTGGTATAAGTGAATTTTAACACGCTGGAGTCGTTTTAAGACAAAACTTCATCTTTATCTGATCTACTTTTTCCATTTCTCATCTGTGATTCTCTCTCCGATTACCGAACAGGGAGTGTATTTGTCTGAGCACCAAAGAAGTACAACTTAGTGTAAACAAGGCGTCAGATACTCAACCTTACAGAATGTGATTTCTGTGTATTAATAAGTGAGACAGACATGTATGTGGACTTCAACCTGAAATAATAATATCACTGATTACATTAAAGATCAGCAGATTATTATTAGATTGAACATTTTAACTGTTTCTACAAACTCTTTAACAGTCAACGATGCGTACGAACACTATTAAATAAACAACAGAAGTATTTCTGAGGATGTGTTTAAAATGAAACACTTAATAACAGCAGTAGAATTTCGATGCCTTGCTGTACCTGCGCCGCTCTCTCTCTGCTCTCCTGGACGCGTCTCTGCGTCTCCAGCGCTTCTTGTTCTGCTTTCAGTTTCAACAGCTGCAGCTCCCGCTCCTGCCTCTGCTGCTGAGCCTGTAGAGGTCAAAGATCACGAGTCAGAGCTCGGTCTCAGACTCGCACACCGGATGAAGGATTTGTGAATTAAACCCTGACCTTGATGATCTGCGCGAGCGAGACGCTCTCCTGCTGAGCGAGCGAAACCGCGCGCACTCTCTCCACGTCGCTCAGCTGTCTCACCGACTCCTCCACCGCGTCCAGGAAGTTCAGCTCGGCGCTGAGACGCTGCTGCAGCACGCCCGGGGCGAACTGAAGCTCTGAAACACACACACACACACAAACGAGGATTACATTGATCATGAACTGTGTTGAAATGTGCATCGTTAACAGTGTTTGCATAAACTGTACCTGTGCTGCTGTAGGCGGGTTCAGGGGTGGAGACTACACCATGGGTGGGCCCTGTGTTTGGGGCGGAGCCTTTGGCAGATGCAGGACTGGAAGACGATGAGGCGGAGATTCTGGGAGAATCAGCAGGGCTTCTGGGAAATTGTGGGAGGTCAGATACCGCACTGCTCACACACACACACAAAATATAATTCTCTAGTACGTAAATATCGTGTAACGTTAATTAATGACATCATCAGTAAGAGAGATTCTGACCTGTGGGCGGAGTGCACCGAGGCGCCCCCTGGTGTTCCGTTACCGTCAGCACTCCTGTGTGAGCCTCGGGGCGAGTCGCTCTTCCTCCAGTCGCTCCTCTGAGGCTCAGAGACAAATGAGGATGCGCTTCTCTGTCCATCCACTAGGGTGCGCTCCAAACTCCTCTGTGAACCTGCGAGGAAGGGAAAGACAAACATGAAGCATCGCATCACAGAGACACAAATAATGTGTGTGTGTGTGTTTGTGTGTCACCTCTCTTGCTGACAGAGTGGGCGGAGGAAGGTGAGGACAACGGCGTGGTGGCGGACGAGTGAGGAAATCTGTCCCTCTTCTCATCCTCTGCGGCAGAGCTCCGCCCATTACTGCACAGACCAGCAGGGATAAATTAGGACGTGTCCCAAATCAAACCCCGTATTCACCTACATACTCCACACATACTAAACCCCGCCCACCTGATTCCATTAGCAGCTCTCCTCGATGCTGATTGGCTGCTGCTGCGGGAGGACATGAAATCGTCTTCGTAGACTACGCCATTCGCCAAGCTGTGTGATCTCTCTGCTTCTGTGTCCATCACTACACACACACACACACACACACACACACACACACACACACACACACACACACACACACACACAGGTGAGATCAGGATGGGTGTACCCGTATGTGAGGCACAGACGATTTACTGATGATGAATTCTACCGTTGCTGTATTTGTTGAGGTTTTTGGCGTATATGTTGATGACGCTGTGAGGGCTGCCCTTGCTTAGCTCCTCCCACGGAGTCTGTGATGTCACCAGAGGCCTATACGGCATGTGGAGCTCTGCCTCTTTCCGGAACAGCGTGATGCGGTCGTGGGCATGGTGGTTTTCGTTATGAACGGCGTTGTGATCGCCGGGGTCGGACAGACTGCCGTCGCTCAGGACGCCCTCGCTGATGGAGCCTCCGCTCGAGTCGAGCTTCTCATCCTGCACGGTGAACGGGAGGGCGGGGCTGACGGGGTGCGGGCGAGGTTTCGCGATCTCACCCCACCCCTCCCGGGTGAAAAAGGTGTACAGGTTTCCGACACCGGGGAGTTCAGCGGCGCCGCCGTGGAGCCTGGAGGCGGAGTCGGGCCGTTCTCTCTCAGGCGGGCTCGGCGGTTTGGTTCGGTGGGCATGGCCATCGTTGGCACCGCTGTTGCCATGAGTGACGAGCTTTCTCGCTTCGGTTTCGATTCGGCTGGACAGAGACGCAGCGCACGCCTTCAGGGCCTCCACGCGGTTCTGCCTACTCGCGGTGTGTGTCTCCGTGGTGAGTGTGGCGGAGTTTACACACTCTGGCTCCAGGCTCAGGAGATGAGAGAAGAAATGACCAGCAGGGGGCGCCAATAAATCAGCCCTACAAACACACACAAAGTGAATAGTGAATACGTCTTGTGTTTTTGCTTTAAAATAAAGTTTAGTGTGTGTGTGTGTGTGTTACCTGCACAGTGGAGACGGTGTGTGTTCCGAGAGTTCGCTGGTGGAGGGACTGAGTGGTTCCAGTCTCTTGTTCTCTTTATCTGATTCTCCAGACGGCTGATACCCCTGCAACACAACATCATAAGACATTTACACACACACACACACACACACACACACACCCCTGACTAACACTGTATGTATGTATGTGTGTGTGTGTGTGCATACCCGTTGCAGCGTGTGTCCCAGAAGCATCTTGGTGTACGTCTCTTGCATATGTGGGTTTATGAGATTCGGGGGCGGAGCTTGTTGCTTGGTGACGCCCTCTCGTTGTTTCTTGTACAGCTCCTGCAGTCTCTGACTCCGCCTCTCTTGCTCCTCCCTCTGACTCCGCCTCTCCTCCGCTTGCCTCCTCTTTCTCTCCTCCTGCTGCTTAGCAATGTAGCGCCGCACCGAGTCCGAGTCGTAGTGCCGTTTCCTCGGCAACGACCTCTCTGTGCTCTCTGGTTGTGACTTCGATGGGCTGCGGCCCGCCCTCTTCCTGCCGACTCGGCCTGCGTCGTGCGACCCGGCGCCGCCGTCTTCCAGATGCAGATCGTCTAAGATGCCGCGGATATCAGCGGGGAGAAGGTCGAGGCTGGAGGAGGAGAGAGTGCCGCCGCCGCCCCTGCCCCTGGGAGACCTGGGAGTTACTCCAGATTCTCGCTCCCTGCTGCCCCTGTGTGGCCTGGAGGACCCAGGTGCTGATGTTTCTCGCTCCCTGTTTCCCCCTGGGGGCAAGAAACCTCGATTCGGGGGCTGTTCTTTGACCCTGGCGCCCCCTGATGGTCTGGAGGGTTGAGCTGCTGCAGGTTTTTCTGTGCTTCCGGATCTCGAGCGGTGGCTCGGCTCCACCTGGGGGGCAGAACTGGAGCGAGATGTGGTACCTAAAAAAGTGAAAAACAAAAATGAACATTAAATACAGATCAAATCCAAAACTGTTGTTCCAGACCAGATCGTTTATGACTATTAAACCTGTCCTGTACACACCTGTCCGTCTCGCTCTCTCCTCCGACTGAACGCGAGGAGCCCGTGTCAACGGCCCCAGCATCATCTTCACCAGTTTCTGTCCCTCTCGCCATGACGACACACTGTTCGCTACAGACACGGAGGAGAACAGAGATGACATCGAGATTTGTGTTTTAATAAACAACATTTATTATTTCCCAACAACACAGAATCTATTTCATCATGTGTTTATTTACACCGGCCAGCTGTTTATACCTTTAAAACAGCTCTGAGGATTCATTTCTCCTCCTGAAACTTCTCATTAATCACCAAACACACGCGCTACTAGCCTTATAGCAGTCTCGCTAACTTAGACCAGTTACACATTAGACTGCGATTTTGCCATCCGCATGGCTGCTAACACTAGGCACCCTGATTTACCGACATACACCCCTAGTCTAATGGTATTCTGATTAAAAAAAGTGTCATTTTTCTCCAAAGTTAATCTGTAAATGAAAATTTATGCTAATCCTAATCCAGTCAGACCTGCTTTGGGTTCAGGAACAGAGGCAGATCTGTGAATCTTCCTCACGGGTTTGATTGGCTTCCTCTCCTGCTGCTGCTTCTCTTTCTCCACCAGTTTGTGTTTCGTTCGGTCTAAGAGAAAAGTTTTAATATTTGCTCAAAAATAATAATATTTTGTTTAAAAAAAAAAACTGAAATATTTATAACTTTAAAAAGATATATATTTGGTGCATGTGTGTATACCTGAGACACGGTCTTTGAGCTCTTTATAAATCTCTGGGTTTAAGTGAATCTCGCCGTCTCTCCGCACTCTCCCATCAGGGGAGCGGCTCTTCAGCTCGCTGCTGTTAAACCCTACAGGAACACAACATGTCATCCAGGGCTTTAATATTTATTAAATATACATTCCCAATCTACATTTCACACATGGTGATGTACGGGAATTTTTTATTTCAAAAAGCTAAAGCCTTGCAGTTCCACATCTAAACACTGGATGTCACTGTTGAAAATCCTCACTTATACGTTACAATCCATGAAACTGTGTTTTAATTGACATTATTATATAATGTTATATTATTTTTATTATAATATTATATATTATTATAGTATTACATGTGGAGTCCATATATGAACTTGGCGCTACCATGGCAACCACTGGCAGAAACAGTAGAGCATTTCTGTTAGGCACAACTGTGTACGCGTTTACCTTTATAGTTGGGTGCTGGTGGAGCGGCTGCCACTTTGCGCACTTTGGTGACGTGCTGGTGGGTGGAGTCGGTTCCCTGCCCCGCCCCTATTGCCCTCTCCTTCCCCTTATCCGCCGACGCTATCGCCGCCTCCTCCAGCTGCTCCCTCTGCCTCCTGATCCTCTCCTTCAGCTTCTCCAGCTTCTCATCTGTCCGACGCTGACGCAGCTTCTCCAGCCGCGCTGACCCCGGGCTGACCTCCGACCCCCCCACCGTGCCCTCTGACCTCTGCAGAGCGGGCGAGTCGTTGAGGATGCGTACCGTCGTGGCGTCCAGCGCAGAGGAGCGAGTGCTGTCCGCATCGGCCGCGTGGAGTGGACGACAGTCTCGGTCATACACCAGGCGGCTCAGGGACGCGTCGGGGGGAGAGGAGGCGGGTCTGGAGAGAGGGTGCGCGCACACAGATTTAAAACGCCTGCTTTCTCATAAAACACTTGTATAACAAAGTTACAGTAAAGTCTGTGCTGTGTACCGGTGTGAGGTGTGTGTGTTGTCCTGCGTGCTGGTCCGCAGTGGGCTCCGAGAGCTCTTATCCGGGCTGCTCCGACTCTGTGGGCGGGGCTTAACCACTGCATCGTCACCCTCCGAGCTTCGCCTACCTGTGCGCGCACACACAAAATATTGTATGTCGTCCCGCTGAAGATATTTCACAGAGTAACGTTTACACAGTTATAAATAGGGCGGGCTATGTTTACCGTTACCATGGCAACACTTTCTGCCATGACAAAGCAGACCATTTGGGGCGGGGGAGGGGCTCATTAGGCACGAACGCAAAAAAAAAATGCCAAAGGAGATGCAGTGTAATAAGCAGCTGCTCATCAGGAAGCGTTAATTACTTCCACATTCTGAATGTAGGTCATGTGTGTGTGTGTGTTACCTCTGCGTTTGTGTTTCTTCTCCGTGTTCAGTGAGGTGATGACGACTCCCGAACCGACCGCTGCCTCCAACTGATTCTCAATGTGACGCAGCTGACACACACACACAATCATAACCTCATACATGCACAAAAATCACCCACAAACAAATATGTCTGAAGAACACTTACAGCTGCTTTGCTCTGGTTTAGATTCCTCCATGTGGATGAGAGCTCTGTGAACACACACACACACACACACCACCATTAAGGCCTGAACCTTCACGGTCTGTTCTCATTTCCTCAGTAGGTCTCAGCCAGAGCGCATTAGGTGTGTTTTACGTAAGTACAGTGTGTGTGTGTGCAGTACTGATAGAGGAAAATCATCAGTGCCGGGGTGTGTGTGATGAAGCGAGTGGAGTTACTCTTCACAATCTACAGGTGATTGGTTTCATATTTCTTGTTCCCCTCCGAGACGCTTTATTCCTCTTACACCAGAGCGGTTTACAGACACTTATACCCTGCACGCCCCTGTGAGCTGTTACCATGGAAACGGTGACGTATCAGAATCAGATCAGATCAGAATCAGGGTACGCTATGTCATGAGGAAATTAATCACACGCACATCCTGACCAATCAAAACCCAACAACACTGGGCTATGAAGTAGGACAGGGCGGGGCAGACTGGCGATGTAAAGCCGGTGGTTAAAGGCGCCGATAAAACAAACCCCTAAAACAAATCTGGAGGGCAGGTCCGGCCCCGTCCACACAATCTTCCTCGCTCCGTCCCCCTGTCTATCGCGCTGCTAACCCGAGCTCACAACACAGAGCTCTAAAGCTCCACCCGCAGACTCCGCCCCTTTTCCAACACACACTACATTAAAAGCTTGTCTAACTCCTGACATCTCAAAGTCTGATCTCATTATTCTTCATCATCATCATCATCATCACCGAACTCACCGTTCTCCCCAGCACGCAGTTCCGTCACTAGGGCTTCCTCGCCTCCTGATTGGCTCCACATCTCTACTCCGCCCTCCTGCGCAGAAAAAACAAACAAACAAACAGACAGGAAGTGTCAGATCAGCTTGAGGGAAAGTGGACAGACTCGTTTTATTAATGATGTATTTTACACATTCTGCACTAGAACTCTGTTCAAAATAATAGCGCACGTGTTTAAAATGCACGTTCCATTCTACACTTCTTCATAAGTGCGTCATTCACAGGAGGAAGAAAACGCACTGTAAAAGGAAGCTGAGCTCATATTTCAGATGCTCTTCATTCCAGAAACATCTCTCACTCACACACACACACACACACGGACGGACCTGACAGCAGTAATGGACTCCATGCATCATCATCTTCAAAGATCATTAATCAGCTATAAACTAAAAAATAAATAAATAAAAAAAAGTTTTAACTCCGAAACCTCAGATCTAAAGTCTCAAAGATGTTTATAGACGCTGGATTCCACTGCGGACGCCAACAGCGCAATGTGGCGTTTTTGTTGCTGTATGACTGACGTGAGTGAGTAGGGAGGGGGTGTGACATGAAAAAGAGGACGGTCTTGTATACTAGGAGAAGCGATTTCTCTCCCTCTCTCTAAATCAAATCAAGCTCAAATAGGCCCTTTATTGTTGTTTCAAGCACATACAGTTCAGCACACTTGCATGAAACAACATTCCTCCAGGACCAAGGTGCTACATACATACATACAACATAAATTAACACTAGAAGACAAAGTGCACTTGAGCAGAATGTGATCATGAGAGTGTATATAGATCACATCACCATGACAACAAAACACGAGTTACTCGCATTCAGACCCCTATTCAGACAGGTTTAGTTTCCACATGAAGGTTGTCTAACTATAAAAACTCAGATTATCTCTGGAGCTTTACTCCAAGTCTGAATTGTATCATTTATTTATTTATTTTTACACTCCACATTTAAAGACACTTCTGGAAAGATCTTGTGCGCAGGAGAAACAATTCCAGGTAACATGCGGTACATCTTGTCTGATCGGTCGCCGTGTTGACAGAGATCAAAAGAACAGCAACTGGCACATTTTTTAAAGCTCTTCTTACTTTCAATTTCTTATACGAAGAAGTCCAAAGAACTGACAGTGAAACTCAAAAGGTTGTAGACCAGGTTATCACACCTGTATAAATATTATATAATCATTCTATTAGTGTTAATCATAAATATAGAAAAGGAAACTCACCTTCCGGGAGGTTTTCTCAGAGCACCATGTCCTCGTCACCCCCAGCCCAGCCCAGGCATTAGAAAGAGACTCTGAAAAGTATAAAAACTAATCAAATTAATGTCCTTTAATTCAGTCAGTGAGAGCTGAACACAATAATCCTGAGTTATAATCTTAGATGAAAATTGTACAAAGTTATTATTAAAAAAAAACTAAATAATCAATAACTAATATTTACCAGCTGTATTTTCGATATTCCCAGTGTTTCAGCTCACACACGGAGTGGATAAACAGACTAAACAGTAATAACTTAACTGAATAAAACACCCCTGAATCAGGAGAGTGTTTACAGACTGTCACTAACAGACCCGCGTAGCGCGCATGCGCCAAAACGGCGCGAACCGGCCACAGGGCGCAGCTCGTGCGCATGCGCGGTAGCTCTGACGTTACAGGGAAGCGACGGCTAATTTAAAACTTGCTAACAAGCTAAATCTATGAGGCGACTTTAAATACTCTCGTTTACACTCAAGAAATGTCCGTACACAACCAACTACTTAAACGCTGTGTTAGGGTTAACTCTTCTAAACGAGCCAGCTAGGCGACTAAATCACATACTTCACCTCACTGCGGCTAGTTAGCAAACAAACATTTCGTCTCCCTTAACTCGCGTAGACAAATCTTTCGGAAAGACCTCACCGATTTTTTGGTTCGTTCTTACCGGAAGTGTGTGTTGTGCTCGATTCCCGCTGTATTTCGCGTTTTTCCGCGGTTTTAACGGAAGGTTAGAAGCGCTGTGAGGTGAAGCGCCGCCATTATCCAAACAACTATTGCAGGAAGTTAGTGACGCTCTCGCGAGAGTTACATGCCCAGTTCTCGCGGGATTTCACGATAAGTCTGAGAGAATCTATTCCAGTTCTCATACAGAGCCAGTCAGGAGTGAGTGTCTCTGAAAATCTTCTGTTCTATACTCAGCCAGACTTTGTTTTTGCTCCATTATGAATAACAGTGGAAAATATTACTTAATATTACTTAAACAGTCAGATGATTTGACTGTTCAGATCATATTATTTCTCACCCTGGGGCCACAGAGAGCCGTCTAAACCAGTTACTATAAAATGTTAACATGTAGACTCGAGATGCACTTTAACAGCACTTTACCTAAACTCTCACCTTAGATATTTTGAAGATTACGAGCTTTATTGTCACATGCACAAGACAATGAGTTTCTTTGTTTGCTCACTTTTTTATAAAATGAAGCCATTTAAAAAGTGTACAAAAGAATTCAGGTACAAATAATAATAAAAATCTTTAATATATTGGTGTTTAAATAAAGCATCAGATGATATCTGAAGGCAAAACTACTGTTATAACTAACAGTGGTCGTATACAACGGTGACCGTTGTATTTATTCCCATTTATACCACTGTGAAGGGACCTCCGGTCAACATTCAGACACTACGGGCAATTTCGCACAGACAATAAGCCTAATTTGCATTTGCAAGGGAGGAAACCTGACTTCCTGGAGGAAATCCACCAAGCACAGAGAGAACCTGCAAACTCCATGTGCACAGACCTGAGGCTGGAACCAAACCCGCAACCCTGGAGTTGCCACTATATATTATAACCTATATATGTTAGATAAATAAATAAAAGTAGATATAACATTATTGGTCATTTTTTCATGATGCATTCTGCTGCATAAACAGATTTACATGACTATGTGATGTATGTGCACATTGATCCTAAAAAGATTCAATAAAATAAACACTTTCTCAGCGGCATGGCAGCTTAGTGGTTGGCATTGTCACCTTACACCTCCAGGGTTGAGGGTTCGGTCTCTACCTCGGGTCTGTGTGCATGGAATTTCAATTTTCTCTCTGTGCTTGGTGGGTTTCCTCCGGGTACTCTGGTTTCCTCCCACAGTCCAAAGGTATGCAGATAAAGCTAATTGCCATTCCCAAATTACCCATAGTGAGTCAATGATTGTGCAAATGTGTGTATATGCGTGTGTGTGCCCATCCAGAGTGTACCCTGCCTCGTGCCCTAAGTCTCCTGGTATAGGCTCCAGGCCCCACGACCCGGTACACAGAATAAAGCGGTATAGACGATGAGTAAGTGAGTGAGTCGACTAAAGGTGTTTAACAGCACTTTACCTAAACTCTCACCTTAGATGTTCATCAGCTTCAAGAGCTTTATTGTCACATGACACAAGACAGTGAGATTCTTAGTTTGCTCACTTTTCATGTGCTGCAAAAGAAAATCTACAACAAAATGAAGATAAAGTGTATTAAAATGTGTATAAAAGAATTCAGACACAAATAATAATAATTTAAATAACTTAAATGCACTGTTGTTGAGATGAAGCACAGGATGACATCATGGAAAACAAATATGAAAGCAAAATTACTGGTATAACTAATATATTAAATAAATTAGAATACATTAGAATAAAAAATATAAATACACACATTCACTTTATAGTAATTTAATAATATAGTGAACAAAAGCACTGTATTAAAGCCTCTCTCTCTCTCACACACACACACAAACACAGTCAGTGAAAAAGGATAAAAATATCTTATGTACAAAATGTTTTGTTCAGATGTTTTATTCAGACGGTGACAGAAGTTTGAGTCATAGAGTGAGTTTGTTGTTCCGGCAGCGGTTTTATTGATACGTGATGCAACAAAAAATGAAAATCTTTTAGAGAAGTAAAAGAGAGGTTTTATTAAATTCTTTTAGCATCGAGGTGCACATACATCACATAATCATGTACAGTACATCAGTTGATGCAGCAGACATGAAAACATGCCTAAACAGTGTTCACTACATTCACTTAATGAAACCAAGACGGAATTTAATGAGGTTTAATATATATATATATATATATATATATATATATATATATATATATATATATATATGTTTGTTCCTCTAATAGTTTCTGTTCTAAAGCACCAGAGATCCGTTCTCCAGGTTCTACTCAGCAACACAAAGAGCCACGTTACAATACATTCATTACAGAGACTCAGTGGGGATGCAAACTTTTGAGCAGAGAACCGCTGACTGAGAACCTAGAAGAAACTTTATCTTTTGTGCCCGTAACTTTGTTCGAGTGGAATTTAATTTGCACAGCGCCACCTGTTGAATTTTGAGATGAACTAATGATTTTTACAAAGTAGATTTTCTCGGCATGTCTTCTCTTCCCCTGGGCTGATTGTGATGAAACAAAGCCTGTATGTTCCCTCAAGCTTGGCGAAATACACCTGTGAAAACACCATTAAGTATTAATTTCTCTTATTAATTATTCATTTAGTCGTTTTTTACATGATGTGTGCACAAACAGACAAAAATCCCAAAAAAACATCTTGATGTGTCCTTTTACTCATCTTACGTCCCCACAAACAATCTTTTCACAAATATCTTCAATGTACAGACACGCCCACTTTACAGTTTCATTATATGTATAGATTATATAATTATATAAAACATCGGAAAGAGAAGAAACTTTCAAACAAAGGACATTAGTCTGTTAGTGAAACATGCTGTAACCTTCAAAAGAAAGAACAAGAGAATGAACCAAATTAAAAAAGTCAGAGTTTGTGATGATTCTTATTGTAACTTGTATAAATGAATGAGCTCTTTAACACAAAAATAAAACTTTGTTAAAGATGAACATGCTGTAGAGTAATTAAAGAATTACACCTGCACCATCAGAGTTAAAGGAAAAAAATCACAGTTAAAGAAAAAGTTCATTTATATTAGAATTTTAACACTCATTCTCTCTCTCTATAGCTCTTATCCTGTAGAGGGTCGCAGGAGGGCTGGGGCGTATCCCAGGGGACTCGGGCACGAGGTACAGTACACCTGGACACGGTGCCAATCCACTGCAAGGTACACACACACACACACACACACACACACATGCACACTGCGGGGAAATTTGGAAAACCCAATTAGACAACCATAATCTGCATGTCTTTGGACTGTGAGAGGAAACCAGAGTACCCAGAGGAAACACACCAAGCATGGGGAGAACACGCAGACTCCACACACACACACACACACACACACACACACACACACACACACACACACACACACACACACACACGCCTGGTTCATGCAGCTGTTCCGCCTGAGTGTAATGTAGAGACTGTAGATAACAGTGATGATATTGAACAGAACGCTGTGCTGCAGGTGTGTAGAGGTCAGGAACACTGTGACATTGGGACAGGATTCATTATTCATCAGCTCTGATTGGGCTGAATAATTGATACTGGACTCAGTGTCGCCCCCTGCTGGCGCAGACGGTGTGTGTGTGTGTGCGTGTGTGTGTGTGTGTGTGTGTGTGAGAGAGAGAGAGTGAGAGTGTGAGAGAGACTTAGCTCGTGTCCATCAGCCGTCAGTCTCCGCGTTCACACACTGTCCCGCAGTGTGTGTGTGTGTGTGTGTGTGTGTGTGTGAGAGAGAGAGAGAGAGAGAGAGAGAGATCAGACCCGGAGATCAGATGGATTTATGAATCGGATGCCGGCGCGAGGTCCCAGATGTGCGCGCGACTCCGGTGTGCAGGTAAACACACACACACACACACACACACACACACACAGAGTTCCATCACTGCGTTTTATGTACATTTAGCACAGATAGTTAATTAATTAATTAATTGATTGATTGATTCTATGATGAAGCTTCACAGTGTGTGTGTGTGTGTGTGTGTGTGTGTGTGTGTGTGTGTGAGACTCATATGCTCTTTAGTCAACCTGTCTGAGTTCGATACGTATATTAAGTCCACACACACACACACACACACACACACACACGGCTTTATCTGATGTGTTTATAGGAATAAATATAATTATAATGATTATTTATCTGATTATATACAGTATTATACAGACAGATTAGTTTATCCTGTAAAAACCTAACAGAGTCACTGGCATGTCTGAATCCACAGACTGATCCAAATCATTATTATTATTTTATTATTATTTATTGAATAAAATATTTAAATCTCTGAAACACACACACACACACACACACACACACACACACACACACACACACACACTGTGGAAACCATGGCATAAACCGAGGCTATATTTGCTATAGAATTACAGTAAAATTTGAATGAACTCGTTCCCTAACTCTAATCCTAAACACTGAGGGTTTCATTACATCCTCACTGAATGAACACACTGATCTTTATCATCATGTCCCTGGAATGATAATCAGTTTGATTAGATTCTATTCTGTTCTGTTATTTTTACTCTGATTCTACTCAATTCTAATCCAGTCTGTGCTATTCAATATGTAAATAACTACCACTACATTCTTTCCTATTTCTAATTATACAAGTGTTATATTCTGTTTATGTAATTCTATTCTACTCTTTTCTGTCATGTGTCATTCTAGTTTCTAGTCTATGAAATTTCCTTTCATTATATTGTCTTATTATGACACTCAGAAATTCCAGGGAGGGGAAAATCACCAGGGACGAGCAGACACGATTGCATGACGACAGACAGAGTTCCATCACACACACACACACACACACACACACACACACACACACATAGAGAGAGAGAGAGAGAGAGATGGATAGATAGATATATTTATATAAAAGTTCTGGAAATAAACAAGAGAGCACTGCAGTTTACTCCAGGAAACATCATCAAAAAGCTGAGCTGTTTTTTTTTGTTTTTTTAAAAGAGAGGTGTATAAAGTTCCCCAACAGCAATGTAAAAAAAAAAACTGATGGAGAGACAAAACACCTGGAAGCTGTAACTGTACATCAGGCTATTATTCCACTAAATACTGATTTATTAATGTGATTTAGCCAAAGCATTAACACAACTTGTTTACATTTTATTAGCATTTTGTTTTATTTGAGTTATTAAAGTTCTGCTTTACTGCATGATCTTGGGTTATTCTGATGTGTTGTGATGATGTCATTACCTTTAAATATACTCTCTAAATAACAATAGTTATATTTTGAATTTAGGAGAATTATTATTTCGTACAGGTACACGTGTTGGAGGTTCACAAAAAATGTACCTCCAACACGTGTACCTGTACGAAAAAAAAACATAAGAAACTGATTATTTTGCAGTGCTCTCTTATTTTTTTCCAGAGCTGTCAATATGTTATTACAGTTTTAAACAAATTGAACAAATCATTTGCGTGTACCACACAATGTGTGAACAGTTCAGAACAAGCTGCCTATGATTATAGAGGAATGGCGAGGTTAGACCATAAATGCTAACATATACAGTATAAATAAATAAAAGATTCAAATTGATTTAGGAGTTAATAAACTCTATTCTATTCTGGAGTTATTACTACACAGAGACATTCTGTTGTTATTATTACACATATATTCAGTCCTCCTCAATTTCAGTTTTTATTTCATGCTCATACATTTCTTTTATTTTACTCTATTTGAGTGTTATTGTTCTCATTTGTTCACTTCTGTTCGATTCTAGATTGTTATTGTTTCACGACAGGGCCATTGGAAGTTTTTATTTGTTGACAGGGGGTGCTGTTTTTTTTCCTGGCTTTTTGTTTTGAGGTGGTGGGGAGTATAGAGGGGTGTGTGTCTGAGCTAGCCAAAAACAGTGTGTGTTTTGATGTGCAGTGAGCGTGTTTTATTTTAAATACAGTTTCGGTTTATTGTACAGTTAGGGCCGGACATATGATCAGTTAATTTCCGATCGGCCCAGCAGGGGCACTCCATGAGCGGGGATAGCCTGTCACAACTGCACTCTGACTCACTCCGCGTTGGGTTACGCGACATCATGACGGGACAGCCGGTGAATTATAGGACGTCAACATTCCACTCATTCAGTGTGAGCGAGCTGGTTTAGAAACATTACATTTAACACTTGTCGAGTCAGTGAGTGCGTTAGTGGGAATGCACGCCTGCCTTCACTCGGGTTTACAGATTAATGAGCAAACATACTCTCAATCAACTTCACCAGGGAGGGGAGAAAGTGTTGGTTGCTTGGCAACGTTTGACTCTAAACCGTGTGCAAAGTAGTTTTTGGAGCAGAGATTGAAGAAACAAAATCAGAATACACAAAAATAAAAACACAGTCTGATGTCTGAGCACATTTTGGTGATAATATAAGTGCTGTAGAAAATTAATATGACACTCGTGTTCCCAGGGTTATTAAAGGAGAGCCCCATGCTGCAACACTAATAATAATAATAATCAGGCTATAGGAACATGAAAGCCAGGCGAATAAGCTTCAGTCCTTTATGAAGGCGTATGGGGTGGGGGTGGGGTAGACAATTCTATTGAATTAATTTTTATTCTATTTTAAAGCCAGGAGTTCACATCTGCAATCTCCTAAATATTATTAAAAACAGCATTAGATTGTATCAGTCAAGTAGTGTTGCTAAATTTAACATCTTTTCCTGATCACCAGTAACATTGTGTGTGTGTGTGTGTGTGTTTGTGTGTGTGTGTCTTTCATCCTCCTGGTTGTTTCTAAACGAGCGGTTCTTTAATGAAGATCACAGAAGTGAAATCGCTCACTTTCAATCGTGAGCGCGTGTTGGGACGGGCCGGCGTGCTTCTGCGTCGTCATGGAGACGAGGGTCAGAACAAAATCCATGCATTTTTTTGTGCATCTTTTTTTAGTGCTAATTGGTCTTTTGATGAAGCGTGAGGGTGGGTTTTACGACCGCTTCAGAAAACTGAGAGGAATTTACTGTGTGCTTCAGTTCAGCTCAGAGCCTTTCAGTTCAGTACAGACTTCATTTACGGTAGAATTTAATAAAAAAGAAAAAAACATTCTCTGCTAATAATAACAAATCATTATCATTATCCTAATTTAATCTCCTGTTATGTTATAATTAGTGCTGTCAATCGATTAAAAATTTTAATCTAGTTAATCCCAGTCATAGTCTGAGATTAATCCCGATTAATCACAATCTTAAAATACTCAGATTTACTTGTATTATGACGGTGCAGTGTTGGAATAAAGAAATGCACGACAAACTGGTTAGAGGAAACAGATCATACAGTTTTATAATATCTCAAACATTAACATTCAACAAATGTTAAGTTAAAATTTCTCGAGTCGGACCGGCACTGCATGCAGCGGCTGGGTTGTAGGGGCGTGGCAACGCACCGATGGTGGAGCTCAAACCCGGATACTCAGATCTGAAAAATAACAACCCAAGGCTTTAGCCGCCTGAGCCACCGCTCACACAGATTATGTTTCATGTATTCTTTGGTTTTATCCAAACTTCCATCTTCCATCAGTGAAACTTGCCGTTCAGCACCTGGTGATGTTTCCTCAGTCGTCTTATTATCCTCGTAAAATGTGCTGTTATCATACGCAGCTGCCATTATGGGAAGCCATTAGGGTCAAGCTTGCTCATATGATTAATTTGTGTTAAAAAGTATAGTAATGCCTTAAAGTTTTAAAATTTCAGCTAGATTAATCACATGCGTTAATACTGACAGCCCTAATATAATATACTTCTAATGTGGTATATTTAGCTATTACTATTACTATTATTACTATTATAATTAATGCTTACAATAATTATAATAGTAATAATTATTTACACAATTCTACCTTCGTCCTTTAAAACCATATTTACATAACTACATTATATTTACATAACTACACTATAGTTACACAACTACACTATAGTTACACATCTGCTCTACTCTATCGAACATCATTGCACAATTCTAATGTAGGAATTTTGCCAGGGAGCAACAATAATTAGTTCAACAGAATTACGTGGAGTTGTGTTAGAACTGTGCTTTATGATAGACTTGTTTGCCATACGCTATCGTTCCTATAGCAACAGCTTGTTCATGGGTGTGTACAGTGGATATTCTGCTCATAATAAACAGATCTAAATGTGTGTGTATTGTTGATAAGGTGAAAGTGTGTGTAATTTATTGAAGACTTATGGAAGGAGTCTCCAGTGTCAGTGCTTTCGTAAGAGTCAGAGGTGGAGCTTTAAATTTTCAGGACAGGGGGAGGAGTTTATAATTGTAGCTTTATCATGAATGTCTTGTGTCCATGTTTTACTCCTGTTCATGTTTCCTCAAATGCTTTTTCGTCCTTTATGTCTATTTGATTCAGTCATTCTGTCACTTACTCTACTCAACCTCTGAGCCTCTCACTCTGATTTCTGAGATTAAATCACAGCCATTTCTGCTGACCACAGAGCCAGGCAATGTTCAAGAGGCCTAGCCCTTAAAAGAAAAAAGAAAAAAGGCTACGCCTTAAGCAGCAGACAAACGGCTCTTGGCTGGAGAGACGCATTAAAGGTTTCGAGCCGAGCCTGCGAGCATTAGCGGGCGTGAAATGATGGAGCCGCTGTTGGAGTGTAATTGCTGCATGATTAGACCCAGAGCGCCGACTCCAGGAGCATACGTTCAGAGAGGCTGAAAAATATCAGGAGACTTTTATTTTAATGGTTTGAATACTTCACGTCCCACCTGGGGGGTTTACGGCCCAAAACACACACACCTCTGAAAAACAGACTATGAATATGGAGGTCAAGGGTTTGATCATTTAACTGTGATAATAAACTTTAGGTTCAGTGCAGCTTATATTAGAGTTCTGTAATTCTAGTAAACAATGGTAATGATGGTGATAAAACAAACATCATGGAATCATGGAGCACAAACCTGCCTGGGTGAAGTAATAAAGGAATAAAGGGATAAAATCAGAATAGAAATATGAGATTTTCATCAAGACAATGACGACAGCGCTTCTCCCCCTCATAACACCTCGAGCAAATCAGCTAGTGTTTGTGTTTTTATCTATTCATATATATTACAGGTGTGACAGTGCAGAGGAATACCATAGCTACTGTTAGGAATAAAACACAGCAGGGTATGCTGTTAGAGAGAAATCATCAACGACAGGGTGGTGTAATGAAGCTGAGTTACTGTTACAGACCCGAGGGTGATTATTTTCCTCTAACAGCACATCCCCAAGTGTTTTACTCCTCATACACCACAGTGATTTACCAACAAGTACAATTTCTTATTTATGTAAAAAAAATTCAAGTTTCTCATTCTTTTATAGTTAAATTTAACAATATGTAAAATCGGTTCCTATACGCTTGTTTAATCAACAGTCTCTCTCTATTCTCTCTCTGCACGTTAATGCGACCACATATATATACAATGGAACCTTGGATTACGAGCATAACTGGTTCCAGAAGTGGGCTCGTATTCCAAAACACTTGTAAACCAAATCAAACCTTCCCATAAGAAATAATGAAAACACAAATAATTTGTTCCACAGCCCAAAAAAATAAATACAGAAAAATAATTAATACAATATATAAAGTAAAAATAAAATAAATTAACCTGCACTTTACCTTTAAAAAAAGTAAAAATAAATCCCAACAGATAAATGTTTCCGTTTGTGCGCGCAAGCGCCGTGTATTTGTGTGTGTATGTGTGTGTGTGTGTGTGTGTGTGTGTGTGTGTGTGTGTGTGTGTGTTGAATTAGCCCCTTCCCTCGCCTCGTCTTACACAGTAAAACTCTTCCTCCCTCCCCCCACCTCGCTTTTTAAGTTTCACAACAAACACACACACAACGGAAACACTGTTTTAACAGGAAAAAATTAAATCTCTCTAATGACACTCGCGTGAGCGCACACTAACGGAATCACTGCTGTAAAGTAAAAAAAAAAAAAAAAAAAAAATGAACCAGGACCTTACCTTTGAAAAGAATCGCGACAGAGCAGAGTTTCTGTGTAGAGCAGAGTGTGTGTGTCTGTGTGAAGCCGGGGAGGGGGGTGTAAAGGCGAGAGAGTGTGTGTGTGTCAGTGTGTGTGTGTCGGTGTCAAAAAGCAAACTCGGCACTCGTAAACCAAGACATGCTCGTTTTTCAAGTCAAAATTTATTAAAAATCTCTGCTCGTTTTGCGGAACAAGTTGCTTAAACGTCAGA
>CM059213.1:36798723-36851223 GCA_030347435.1 Clarias fuscus
ACTTTGCTGCGCCAGAACAAAGAACCGCTTATGCCAGGGCCCGGGGGCGGGATCACCACCAAACTCAAAGTTTAATCTCAAAGTGTGTGTACGGAGCCAAAACAAAGCCAGTTCTTATCAGGTTCACTTTCCAACCGGCTCTGAACCGGCACCAGAGCGTTCTTCCACTTCGGTGGAGAAGGGGTATGAGGGGAGGTACCGAGGGTATCGTCCCTACATCTCAAGGTTGACTCCTGTTGCTACTGTAATTGTCCTTCCTCATCGATTTCTCCTAGGGCGTCTTAGGAGAAAGACATCATTAAAAATAACTCAGACCCACAGAGCCGACTTAAAGACCTTACATAAGGAGCTGATTCAAAGAGTCGATCAGAAAGCCCACTCAGAGGGCTTTACTAAAGAGCTGACTCAAACAGATAACATACAGGATTCACTCAAAGAGAACTGAACACACTCACTCATAGAGATGATTCAAGGAGCTGACTCACAGATACAGTAGGTTCTGCTCCAGCTGATGTTATATTTAACAATTTTTTTAAATAAAAGTACAATATTCTTTACATCAATAAAAAAATTATATACCAAAGCTTTATTTTTTCCTGCAAAACCTATGATAAAAAAAATGTGCTTAATTTTTCATTCAATACATGTTATGTTTATTCTATTTAGAATAAAATAAATAGAGACGACCTGCTGTGGCTTTCTTTTCCACTATATTACCATTTTTTCTGACATAGTAGCCCCTCCCCTTAATGCTACAAAGTCATAGCTCTTTTTTTATTCACTATAACACAATAGCCCCTCCTATTTCAAGTATTAAATCATAGCTCCTCCCACATTTTACTATGAGAAACAGTACAGCAGTGTGACAAACAAGGAGCTGCTAATGCGTTTTGTTTCATGCTGAGTTTCATGGTGTGTGTGTGTGTGTGTGTGTGTGGGTGGTTGTTTACGCATTTTGTTTGAGTCTCTTTGAAGCTGTGCAGGTTGACAGCAAGACGTCAGCTGAAATTATCTGCGTGATGAATAAAGTGGGCAGATTGGCACAAAAACCCAAAATTATTTTCACGGTGATTCTGCGAAACACAAAACGCAGGATTTGGAGGACGAGGGATCGGTCTTAGTCTTACGGATACACGTGACACGTCTTTCATTTATCGGGGACGGAGTTTAAGTTCACATAAGCCAACCATGAACTTGATGATGCGACTCATCTGTTTTTGTCTGTTTAATTAGATTTATTGATCAGAGTGTGTTTAATCAGAGTGTGTGATCTGAGTGTGTGATTAGAGTTTATGGATCAAAGTGTTTAATCAGAGTGTGAGATCAGAGTGACTTTACAAAAAAAACAGACAAACATAAACCAGAGGATTCTTTGGTCAGGAGTTCAGACTGGCGATCATAATTCAGAAACATTCCCGATTAAACTCTCGGAGTGTGTGAAGAGCCGCGTTTTATTTCCTAAAAGGCATCAGGAGGTGAAGATCATTTGTCTCATTTAGCGCCGATTACAGACGCTTTAATTAGACCTCGGATTAACGGATAACGAGTTTGGAGAGAATCAAAGCCACATGCTGAGGATCCTCCTCGCCGCTCTCAGCCAACCAGTACGCAGTGTACTGAAGCGATATTAACAAAGAATAATGAGTTTATAATCTTTTATCTGAGGAATATGATTTGCATAAAAGTGTTTTATTTTGCCAGAACTGACGGAATAAATCTCGTCATCGTCCGTCATGTTTATTGTTCTTCATCAGTGAATAAACAGCGGCGTTCAGGCAGCTGCGGCGGAGTTGAAATGTCAGAGTGCTGAAGCTGAATAATTCATGTTGACGTGCTGAAGAGACGAGTTATTCATCCGTCTGATCATAAGCGTCTGTCTGCGTGAGACACAGAAACAGAAACAGGACGTCAGGACGCAGAGGTGTGAGCGAGTGTTTGACCCGAGACGGCGTTCTGAAAACCTCTCCCGTTTTAACGAGACGCTTCACGACGTATCCAATTAAACGTTTTAAATTAAACGTTACGCCTGTGGGCGTGGCCTGTGCAGAGAACTTCAGTCCTAATAAACAACAGTGGTCTCTAATTCATTTTCAGAGTATTTGATAAGGATTTGTTTTATCAGAGTGTTTGATCAGAGTGTGTAATCAGTGTGTAATGTGCTCAGCTCTACGTTAGGTTGTTTCTCAGATCAGATTAGCTAAGTATGCTAACTGTGCTAACTGTGCATCCCCACGTGAGACGGCAGTGTCACTTCCCTCTGAGCCTCATTCTCACTCGTCATGTCGCCGTACACGTACACGGTTACAGGATGAGATCAAGTCACACTGACAAGTTGTTGTTTTTTTCTTCCAGCAAACGAAGTGAAATAATTGAAGTCAGAACATACAGGTCGGGAGCGAGGAATCATTTGGGCCGATTGTTTCTTTACATCGTCATGCTAATTTTTACACAACTAAATAAAAATCAATAAAAATTTCAGCTCTGTGTCTCTCATGTATGTACAAAATGAACACGTGTCTTTAACACTAGTAAGTGTGAGCGCAGGGGAGTGATAGCGATGATCCACCACACGGGGCAGAGGGGTGCCAATACTTTGTGCAGCGTAACAGATGAGTTACAGCCTGCAATTATACACCTACAGACTGATGTGGAGCCGCGTCCAGTTCACTGTCTCTCTCACGGGTTAACACTGTGTGTGTGTGTGTGTGTGTGTGTGTGTGTGTGTCAGATGCTCATCAGAGTGTTTATCTCCCACTGACAGCTCAGTCCCTCAGTCCACACACACACACACACACACACACACACACACACACACACACACACACACACACACACACACACACACACACACAGAGCTACAATAATGATGGTCTCACTTTCATTCTCTCTCTTTGTCCTCGTTATTTTTATTCTGAAACATTTATAAAAAGTGCTCTGTCCCTCTGTCTCTCTTTTTCTGTCTCTCTCTCTCTCTCTCTCTGTTTTTCTCTTTCTCTGATAGATGTGTTTTTTGTAGATAGACAGACAGATAGATGTGTAGACATGTGTATGTATTTGAGTGTGTGTGTGTGTGTGTGTGTGTGTGTGTGTGTGAGAGAGAGAGAGAGAGAGACAGTTGGATGCAGACTCTGTTAGTTGGGAATGATTTGAGGAGAGACCTGAACGCGATGCTCAGACAGTTCAGTGACATCACTGCGTGATTCTCTCTTCAGTGGAACGCTCAAATCTGAATCAGAACATGTGTGTGTGTGTGTGTGTGTGTTACTCTTGAGTAACAGGTCTATATTAATGCTCTCTTTGATATATACCAATGTTATCATTTCCATAGCAACAGTGTGGAGCAGGATCAGAACCTCAGGTGCACAGGAGAGAGCTCAGTTCTCAGTTAGAGCGCGACTGATTACACTCGGGTCTGTCCCGTCTCTACTGCAGGTCTCTCTGCTCCGCTGTTTCTCTCTCTCTCTCCCTCTCACTCTCCTCTCTCTCACTTTCCCTCTCTCTCTCTCTCACTCTCTCTCTCTCCGGTTTCTCTCTCTCTCTCTCTGCTCTGGGTGTGAATGAGGTGCGGAAGGCTTTTTTCTGGAGACTGTTTATTTGTTTATATATTTTTTATTGTATCAGTAAATATTATATACTGTATATATTAATATATATAAAGTTTAAAGTGAGAGAGAGAGCGGGCGGGGCACCATGGCCTCTGAGGCCGGTGTGGAGACTTTGTCTCTCCGGCATGGCGTCAGGTGCGTCCCGGAGGACGGTGTGCCGATTGAGGACGTGTTGTTTGCGCTGGGGGAGCAGATCGGGTGTGAGAACATCTACTCTGTCTCCCGGATGAATGAAGCAGTGGTGGTGTTTGTGAACAGGGTCGACCTCGCGAGCGCACTAATAAGTGTGAGAGGAGCCGCGGTTAAAGTCACCCCTCTGTCTAGGCGATATTGAAGGAGCTGCCCGTTTCGGGAAATTCGTCGGCCCCATGAGAGCGATCCCGCTCGGGTGTAAGAGCTCCAACATGCGGCACATCCTGTCCTTCCGCAGGCAAGTGCTCATGATCTTAAACAACGAAGATCAAACTTTAAACATTAACTTCAAATGTAAAGAGGGGGACAACAGCTACACCGTCATCGCCACCACGGAGCGGCTGAGGTGCTTAGTGCGGGGACGTGGGACACAAGAGGCTGAGCTGTCCACACGGAGCCGTGCAGCCGGGGAGCTCGCGCGGCGACACGGCCGGGAAACAGCAGCAGCGGCGTGAGGACAGCCAGCGCTGGAGCACTGAGGAGTCTGTGCCTGTGGCGGGCCTCGACCGACACCCAGAGCGGTGACACACCCGAACTCCAACAGGTCACTCCTGAACACACCGGCAGCACTGAGACACACCCTGCGCTCGGCGCTGAACCTGATGCCGGTACAGTGTTCGGTGCTGACAGTGACCACACCCCCAACGTCTGCACCGAAACACAGCAGCCGCAGACCAGCACACCCCCACAGACACCTAAAGACACCACAACAACAACAAAACAAGGAGAAAACGGGAGGAGACGTCCGGCACAGAACCAACAAACAAACGGAAGACCCTCAGTCAGAGTCAGAGCGCCGCGGTACAGGAGAGTGAAGAGGCTGGGTGCAGCACCGCACACACACACACACACACACACACACACACACACACACACACACACACACACACACACACATACACACACACCTGTAGATACAGAGGAGCAGGTGAATCTCTGTCTACAGCTGTCCAAAACAGAGAAGAGACGGGGAGTAAAAACGTTAAAAGAACTGCAAAAAACTAACACAACAGGCAACAAAAACATAA
Organism: Clarias fuscus; assembly: GCA_030347435.1. Taxonomy (NCBI): domain Eukaryota; kingdom Metazoa; phylum Chordata; class Actinopteri; order Siluriformes; family Clariidae; genus Clarias; species Clarias fuscus. The sequence continues at coordinate 36,803,549 of CM059213.1, forward strand.
CCGACACTCAGAAAGAAGAAAAAATGGACAACAGCTGAAACCAAACAACAAACTGTAAATAAAACTGTAAATTAATGGACAAAAAACTAAAACTGAAAAAGGTCTTGTTAATATAAGGGAGGGGGGCGGGGGGGGGGTTAGTGGGTGTTAAAAAAGAAAAATTGTAAATATGTAAATACTGCGTGTGTGTTATGCGTGCGTTTGTGTGTGTGTGTATGTATGTAATGTATGCATATTGATTTTGTCTGTTCGTGTGTGTGTGTGTGTGTATACACAGTATATATGTATATACACACGTGGACAAAATTGTTGGTACCCTTCGGTCAATGAAAGAAAAACTCATAAGGGTCACAGAAATAACTTTAATCTGACAAAAATAATAATAAAAAAAAATTCTATGAATGTTAACCAATGAAAGTCAGACATTGCTTTTCAACCATGCTTCAACAGATTAAAAACAAAAAATGAACTCATGGAACAGGCCTGGACAAAAATGATGGTACCCCTAGAAAATACTGAAAATAATGTGACCAAAGGGACATGTTAATTCAAGGTGTGTCCACTAATTAGCATCACAGGTGTCTACAATCTTGTAATCAGTCAGTGGGCCTATATATAGGGCTCCAGGTAGTCACTGTGTTGTTTGGTGACATGGTATGTACCACACTCAACATGGACCAGAGGAAGCGAAGGAAAGAGTTGTCTCAGGAGATTCGAAACAAAGTTATAGACAAGCATGTTAAAGGTAAAGGCTATAAGACCATCTCCAAGCAGCTAGATGTTCCTGTGACTACAGTTGCACATATTATTCAGAAATTTAAGATCCATGGGACTGTAGCCAACCTCCCTGGACGTGGCCGCAGGAGGAAAATTGATGACAAATCAAAGAGACGGATAATCCGAATGGTAACAAAAGAACCCAGAAAGACTTCTAAAGAGATCCAAGGTGAACTTCATGCTCAAGGAACATCAGTGTCAGATCGCACCATCCGTCGTTGTTTGAGCCAAAGTGGACTACATGGGAGACGACCAAGGAGGACACCACTGTTGAAAACAAATCATAAAAAAGCCAGACTGGAATATGCCAAACTACATGTTGACAAGCCACAAAGCTTCTGGGAGAATGTCCTATGGACAGATGAGACAAAAATGGAACTTTTTGCCAAGGCACATCAGCTCTATGTTCACAGATGGAAAAATGAAGCATATCAAGAAAAGAACACTGTCCCTACTGGACACGTGGACAAATGTGTAAATGTGTGTGTATATAAGTAAAAATGTTAAGTAGGTTTTTCTTTATTGTTTAAATAAAATAAATACAGTGGAACCTCGGATTGCAAGCAAAGATTTTTAATACATTTTGAACTGGAAACCAAGCGAAAGTCTTGGTTTACGAGTGCCGAGTATCATGTATCATGCACGCACCTCTTGTTTTGATGCCAATCGTCACATGATCACAACTGAGCCAATGATTTTTCTCTCTGTTGCGCTGCGGAATTGTGGGTAATCTTTTCCCCTGCTGGGTCTTAGTGCTCGTCTCTTACTGATATAATTTGTAATTCTTTTGCTTGTGTAAAGCTGCTTTGCGACAATGTCAATTGTTAAAAGCGGCATACAAATAAAATTTAATTGAATTGAATTTAATAATTAACATCTCCCTCTCTGTTTCAGCGTTTCTCCAATGTGTCTGCGCACGCGCTTAATTTGACACAGACACGCACACACACTCTCTCGCCTTTACACCCCCGTCCCTGGCGTGCACACAGAAAACTCAGCTCTGTCGCGATTCTTTTCAAATGTAAATTGCTGGTTCATTTGTTTTTATTTTTTTTTACTTTACAGCAGTGATTCCGTTAGTATGCGCTCACGCGAGTGTCATTAGCGAGATTTCTTTTTTTTCCCCCCTTAAAACAGTGTTTCTGTTGTGTGTGTTTGTGTTGTGTGTGAAACTTAAAAAGCGAGGTGGGGGAGGGAGGACACACACACACACGGCTTCTGCGCGCACAAACGGAAACACTTATCTGTCAGGATTTATTTTTACTTATTTTTAAAGGTAAAGTGCAGGTAATTTTTTTTTTACTTTATATATTGTATTAATTATTTTCATATATTTATTGTTTTGGCCTGTGGAACGAATAATTTGACTTTTCATAATTTCTTAAGGGAAAATTAGATTTGGTTTACGAGTGTTTTGGAATACGAGTGCTTCCAGAACGAATTATGTTCGTAATCCAAGGTTCCACTGTAGTGTGTTTAAAAACTCAACTCTCTCCAGTCTCTCTCTCAGCTCTGGCCTCCCTCTCTCTCTGGTCTCTCTCTCCGCTCTTTCTCACTCAGGGAAGAAATCTGCCCATGTTGATCACCTACAGTTGGACACGTACACCTCCAGTGTCAGTCGAGAGAGAGAGAATAAAGAGAGACCGGTACAAACAGGAACCCCACAAAGTGTGTGTGTGTGTGTGTGTGTGTGTGTGTGTGTTAATGCCCCTGCTGAAGTACCCCACACATATAATGCACTCTTCATCCCTCAGACACAGTGTTTATTCAGATGAGATACTCCTGAGCCACGCCCCTCAGGGAACAGCAGCGCTGAGCAACAGGCTGGGGAGGGGCTCTTCCTGTATGATGTCACATCAGGGAGGAAAAATCTAATCAGCTTGTTTAAACTCTGAATAAAATAATTAAAAAAAGAACAAAAAGCAGGGAATATTCTTTCCTTTCTGTTTTCACACACACACACACACACACACACACACACACACACACACACACACACACACACACACACACACACACCCATCTGGAGACTCATCTGAACATCTAAACATGAGTAGAAAGTGAAATCTGCCTTATACGTAGGTGACCTTTAAATGTAGCAATAATTATATAAAAGCCGTTCTCTACAGCTTCATTGCTGTGATGTAGGAGGTGAATAAACCCCACTGGTGTGTAGCAGGAACGTCACTTCATCACTGTTTAATTTCATATAACAGCACGACACGGAGTGTTTTGTTCATAGTTTATGTAAGGTGTGTGTATTGTGACGTCTCTGACGAGAATAGCTCCTGGCTTCCTCGCAGCTCTCCAGCTGTTCCAAGTCAATAGAAAATCATCTTCTGCAAAGCTGAAAAACATCAGCAGGAAAAATTTCTGACAGACACGAACAAAAGGAAATAAGTGTGTGTGTGTGTGTGTGTGTGTGTGTGTGTGTTTTTGTCCCCACACACACACACACACACACACCTGATCTCCAGCGCTCACATCTGCTCTCCTATTAACCCTGAGCTCCGGTCCGCCTCCAACTTCCTGTAACGAATGCTCTCAAAATAAAAAGCTGGATTTGGTGATGGAGATTCGTCTCAGATGGTCTGAGTCACTCGGGGCTGCGGGGAATTTAAAGACCATCGTGTAGCTGGAAGTCAAACTGCCTCGAGTCAGAAGGTGGTGGAGGAGTTTAGGTAGGGAGTAACGGTGCTGTGTTTCTCCTGTGGCACAGAGATCCGTCAGTGAGGATCATTTCTAGTTTACTAACGAACCAGTTGAACATCAGTGACACAGATTACGTTCTAGCTGCTATAAACACTCGCTCCCTCACAAGCCTGTCTGTTTTTAATCTCAGCTTGTCACAGTTCCAGCTTTACCTCCACCTTTAAACACAGCGCTGACACTGGAGACTCCTTCATTTTGTTTTGTTCTTGTTTCTACGAGACGTTCTAGCTGCCATGATGAAAGTGACAACAGGAACTAACTTGTTTTGTTTTTATAAATGGATAAAAATGATGACGTTCTGTAATTGAAGAAATCTCTCAGTGCTGTGGTGTAACATGGAAACAAAAAAAAGGTTGAACAAATATGAAAGGATGGAAAATAAATAAATAATCTGTAAGCGAATAAAAATAATTGCAATCTGAAACAGCTGACCCTAGATAAGAAAAATACACACATTTTTCTTTCATTGATTTTCGTTTGCATTTCTGATGCGAGGCTCCCGTGTGGGTGGGGTTACAGTTCTGCATTCTCATTGGCCAGCTGCTTTTTGGGGCGGGTCTTACAGGACTGTGTCCTCGTTAGTCAGCTGCTTTAAAATCCTTTTAGATTCTCTGGACAAATAAACAATTTTTTTTTCTCTGGATAAAAACTATAACATTTATAATGTTTCCTAACTGATTAATCTTTTATATTCAGCGTTTTATGTTGTAAATTACAGTGGAACCTTGGATTACGAGCATAATTGAAGCGTAAACCAAATCAAATCTTCCCATAAGAAATAATGAAAACTCAAATAATTAGTTCCACAGCCTAAAAAAATAAATACAGAAAAATAATTAATACAATATATAAAGTAAAAATAAAGCAAATTAACCTGCACTTTACCTTTAAAAAAAGTTAAAATAAATCCCAACAGATCCCAAAATAAATCCCAACACGGCGTTCCGCCGTGTATTTGTGTGTGGGTGTGTTTGTGTGTGTGTGTAGAATTAGCCCCTTCCCTCGCCTCGTCTTACACAGTAAAACTCCTCCTCCCTTCCCCCACCTCGCTTTTTAAGTTTCACAACAAACACACACACAACGAAAACACTGTTTTAATGGGAAAAAAAGAAATCTCTCTAAAGACATGCTCGTTTTTCAAGTCAAAATTTATTAAAAATCTTTGCTCATCTTGCGGAACACTCGTAAACCGAGTTACTCGCAATCCGAGGTTCCACTGTACATGTTTGTACGGCTAGTATGTTAGCGGCATTGTTCACACAGTCATCTGCTGTGTATCCAGACAACTCAAAACCACTAGGGGGCAGTGTAGAGCGAGAACATTCCTACCTAGCCCTGGAAAGTCCTTCTGTCAATAATGTTACAGGCCACAAGATCTTATAAAGATCACGAACATAGACAAGATGTTAGATCATTAAATCAACCCTATGTTATGTTACACTGTGCTACAGCGCCGCCCACTGTTTATTCTGGTATTGCATCATACAGACACTAATATCTGACGACTTTAATTTCAAAATATTCAAATAATAATTGGGTTAAAGAGTCACGTTCCCTATATTGCTTTTCTAAAATAAAGCAACTATTTGTTCTTGAAAATAAATATTGATTTAAGACTTTAAGACATTAAGCACACACGCTCACACACACACACGCTCTCATACACACACACGCTCACACACACACTGCTGCAGTGATTATTATAGTTCAACAATAAACTCGGCTGTTCTGTAAGTTCCAGAAGTTCGAGAACAAAAAACTAATCACAGGAGTGTTTTAGAGAACACATTATTCCGCCCCCACCTGCAGGAGTGTAAAGCCCTGAGACAGAGTGATCGCCGCTTCCCGTTTCTCTGTCTCCATCAGAGCTCAACTCCAGAGAGGTTTCTGTCTGCGCTCTCCTCTCACTCACCTCTCTTTATCTGCCTGCTCGTTTTAATTTATGCTCCGTCAGCTCCTTCTTCACACTCACACTAACGAGGGGGCGAGTAATTAACGCTGAGTCCCTTTACCCGAGCCGCAGACCGAGACCAAGACTCACACCAACATACATACTTCAGCCATGTGTATGTGTGTGTGTGTGTGTGTGTGTGTGCTCATTAGTGTAAACACATCAGATAATTCTGGTTCTACTTTACACTCAGGTGTGTTTTGGGGTAACAGGTCAGTATGGGGGCAGGGTTTAGGATAAAGGACAGGTTAGCGCGGGGGGTGGGGGGGGGGGGGGGTTAGAATAAAGTACATGTTAGCATGGGGCGGGGCTTAGAATAAAGGACAGTGCCATGTATTTGTGTTTGTGTGTGTGTGTGTGCGTGTGTACGTATGTGCCAAATTATCCAAGCCCGTTGGGAAAACAGCTCAGTTAGTGATGATAAATGAGGTTGTGTTTGTGGAGAAATAATAAACCTGGGTTTATGGAAAATAAATGATGGTGTAGAAGAACAGTGTAGCGTCTCACATCTGTAGCATCCAAAGTTTAATCTAAAATGATTATCCAGATGTTTAAAGCTGTGTGTATGATCTGAAATCTGAGAGTCTGTTAATCATCCAGCAAAAGTTTATGATAATAAAAAGTTAAATAAAAAACTGAACTGAGGCACTGCAGATGGGTGTGGCTTAATATTCTAATCAGCTTGCTTAATTGGCCATACTGTGTCTGAGACTCCGCCTCCAACACCACTCAGGCAGAGAATGAGGATTTTCACCGCAGCTAGCTTACATTGCTACATTAGCTTTAGCTTTCTATGTTTACTTTTATTTACTGGTAACTTTGTGTATTAGGTTTTCTATATTTGACGTGGTTAGCTGTACCGCACTAAATCATTTTGTTTTGCCTAGATTTTTGCACTAGCATTGTTGGCTTGGTTAACTTTCACTCACTGACAAAACTTTAATTTAGTAGGTTAGCTTAACCGCTAGCTTTTGTTGACTATAACGGAACCTCGGCATATGATTTTAATTCGTTCTTATCCAGACACGAGTTCTTAAGGTGAAATTTCGTATTGTGAAACGCATTGTCCTGCATTGTTATATTATGAAATAATGTAAATGCAGATCATCCGTTCCAGTCCCCCAAAAATATTACCAATATTACCAACACTATAATTATTATCTCCAACTTCAATATTATCTCCAACACTATAATTATATTTTTGCATAAAACAATCAAAACATTTATAAAAGACATGAAAATGAAGTAAAATATGAAATTAATAGACATTATACCTCACTTGACCTTAATTTATGATTCCTCTCAGCACCGGCTGCTTTAAACACCAAACTGAAAGTGGCTCCCTTTTCTTCTTGCTACCGTATGTGATAACATTCTTGGCACCCATTGTGCTGCGTCTTTGTGTGTACACTAAATCTTGCCCAATATGCAAAAACCCACAAAAAATACATAAACTCACTTCGCTTGGCTCTCCTCTGATGTTTTGAATGGCTCCTGGACGTACGCGCAACTTATCTGGCATTCGGTTCGGCTTCGGTTCGGCTGCCCTTAAGTTCTTAAGGCGAAAATGTGCGAGGCGTGGCGTTTGTATGCAGCGGTATCACTGTTGTTTGTATTCACTTACAAATTGTTGTTGCTAGCTGGAGTGGAACCTCGGATTGCGAGTAATGCGGTTTACGACTGTTCCGCAAGACGAGCAAAGATTTTTTAATAAATTTTGACTTGAAAAACGAGCAAGTCATTGTTTACGAGTGCCGAGTATCATGTATCATGCATGCGCTCTTGTTTTGACCCCCGAGCGTCACGTGATCGCAACTGTGCCAAGGATTTTTCTCTCTCTTGCACTGCGGAATTGTGCGTAATCGTCTCCCCTGCTCTGCCTTAGTGCACGTCTCTCACTGGTATAATCAACATCTCCCTCTCTGTTTCAGCGTGTCTCCTGTGTGTGCTTGTCTGTGCGTAATTTGACACCGACACACACACACACACCGACACACACACACATACACACCGACACACGCACACACTCTCTCTTGCCTTCACATTGTCCCTCTCCAGCCTCACACACACCTACAGACACACATTTTCTGCTTTACACAGAAAACTGAGCTCTGTTGCAATTCTTTTCAAAGGTAAGGTGCTGGTTCATTTGTTTTTTGTTTTTTTTACTTTACAGCAGTGATTCCATTAGTCTGCGCTCACACGAGTGTCATTGGAGAGATTTCTTTTTTTCCCTGTTAAAACTGTATTTCCGTTGTATGTGTGTTTGTTGTGAAACTTAAAAAATGAGGTGGCGGGAGGGAGGAGGAGTTTTACTGTGTAAAACGAGGCGAGGGAAAGGGCTAATTCCACACACACACACACAAATATATGGCACCTGCGCACACAAACGGAAACACTTATCTGTCGGGATTTATTTTTTACTTTTTTTAAAGGTAATGTGCAGGATAATTTGTTTTATTTTTAGTTTATATATTGTATTAATTATTCTTATGTATTTATTTTTTTGGGCAGTGGAACGAATAATTTGAGTTTTCATTATTTCTTATGGGAAAATTCGATTTGGTGTACTAGTGTTTTGGAATACAAGCCCACTCCCGTAATGAATTATTCTCGTAATCCAAGGTTTCACTGTACTTGCTAATTTGCTGTGTTTGTTGGCTAGGTCCTGTTCCCTTGCCACGTTAGTTTCACTTGTTAGTTTCATTTTGTTAGCTCGGTTAGCTCATTAGTTGTGTTTGCTTTTGAGGTGACCTCATAAAAAATAATTTGTGCACTAGAGTAGCTTCATTTTGTTCTTGCTAGTTTAGCGTTCACTAGTTAGTGAACTTTAGTGGACCTTACCTCACTATTTAGGGCCCAAGCACTATAGGGTGCGCAGGACCCTCTTGTTTTCCTGAGGATTCTTTTTTCACCCTACCTTTTTGGGGGTCTTAATCTGCTCAAAAGCTCATGAAAATTGGAATCTGCTGCCCTGAGGAGCCCTCACACGAGATTTTGCTGCATAGCTCATACACACTTGCACATACGCACACAAAACTTGATATACATTTAGATCTCAGCTTTCGCAACACACACACGCACGCACGCACACACTCATACACACATACACACACATGCACGCACAAACACATACAGACACACACATGCACGCATGCACGCATAAACACACTCATACATCACACACATACACACACACACACACACACACACACACACACACACACACACACACACACACATCACAAAGGTTTACACTCACACACTCACATCTCTCACATCAAATAACACACAGGTTGTATGTGCACCCGGGAGGCGGTGGTGCATGGTGCTTGGGCCCGCTCATCGTTGCTTGCACCTATATTTAATGTTTATTTTTCTTGCTATATCACTTGGACTTGAAGCAGTTTTAGTAAAAGGAATGTGAAATCGGTGTGACTGGTTAGGGGTGGGGCTTAAACAGACTGCACACATAATTAGCCCCGCCCACCACACCTGACATGGGTGTTATTTATTCCCCCAGCGTGATGCTGAGAGAGCCGTGCCATGCTGGAAGTCAGTGACCTACTCACAGTGCCAGCGCTGTGCCAGGACACAGAGGGGTGGCACAAGCACCGCGGGGCACTCCTCGACCCTCTCTTACCTCACTCAGCCAGCTGTGATGCCCTCTACCCCATGCAGGATGGGGGGCCCGGGCTGGGGGTCAGTGCCACTCTGTTCACCCGCAGGAGAGGAGGACTTATCGAGCAGAGGGACATCGTTAAAGCTCATCAGGCTCACAAGATACAGAGCACACCACAGGCACGGCGCAAAGAATGGGAGTGAGTACACACACACACAAACACACACACACTCACACACACACACACACACACACACACACACACACACACACACACACACACACACACACACACACCTCATTAGTGCTGTAAACCCAACAGTGAACTTCCTGCCATGCAGTTACAATAAGGAGCCTTCAGAGGAACCAGGAACTCAGCAGTATGTGTGTCTGTGTGTGTGTGTGTGTGTGTGTGTGTGTGTATGTGTGTGTGTGTGTGTGTGTGTGTGTGTCTGTGATATCCTTCTCTTACCACCACTGGGAAGGATGAGTCATTTAATATCCGACAATTTTATACAATCCCAGTTAGTTAATGATAGCAGCAGAGCGTGAGATTAGCATGTGGCTAACTTGTGGAAATTTTCACCAAGCTCTGATAAATAATAATATTTGCTTGGTATTTTGCTTTCCCTAGATTACGTTTGTTTGCTAAGATACCTCTCGCCTGGTAGTTAGCTTCCTTTAACTTCCTGTGTTAGCTTTCACATTCTAGTTTAACTTTTCGGAACTGGGTTAGCTTATTCGCTCTCATCTCTTAGTATTTATTAATTTTTTTATGTTTTTAGTTAACTTTGTCGTCATGCTAGTAACTTTCTACAACACATTTTAGCTTTTGCTTGTTATCTCAGTAACACTGGCTACTATCTTCTCATAGCGCTAGTGCTGGTGTTGAACATGCCAAAAAATAACTTTATGCTAGTTGTTTCACAAATTATTTTCTATGAAGTTATATAGTTAATTATATGTTTAATTTAAAAATGTTATGTTAAAATGTCGCTCATCTCCTCATAGGCAGAGAGCAAGATAAGTGGAACTATGGGTGCCAATATTTTTAGTTACCATAGCATTTTGAGTGTGTGTGTGTATGTGTGTGTGTGTGTGTGTGTGTGTGTGTGTGTGTGTGTGTGCTTCTGCTATCTCCACTGCTCACCCGGGGTAAATAACTGCGTTACAGCACTAACTATCTCTTAATGACAGTAATTTCTGTATTGACTTCCTCTTCCTCTTCCTCTTTTTCTCTCTCTCTCTCTCTCTCTCTCTCTCTCTCTCTCTCTCTCTCTCTCTCACACACACACACACACATGTTCAGTGTGACGCAAATTACTCAAATTCCAGCTGTTCTAAGCTTCTTTGTCCAAGAGCTTCACACTACTTCCATATTATTTATCCTCTAATTTTCAGATGTTTCTATCATTGTTCCTTGAATTACAGATGTTAGTTATCACATGATGTTTTCTTCTTCTTCTCCAATAGTGTCCAAGGGTTCATGATTTCTTTTATTGCCTCCTTTCTAAGTGTTCTCTAGTTTCCAGGTGTGATCTGGGTTTCATTGCTCTCTACTTTACATTCTTTGTTGTTTCTGTTTATTCCCCTCTAAATTCCAGATGTTTGTAGATTCAGTGTTCAGTAGTATCTGTATTTTAATAGATCATATTGTTTTAATTTCCATTTCTGATATATTTGCTTGCTATTTAATGTGTTCCTTGCTATTTCATTTGTTCACCTTTCTTCAGATATTCATTAAATTTGTTTCTTTTATTTTGAAATTTATTTGTACTTTACAGATGTTAGTTTTGATAGTGTTTTTTGTTTGTTTTTCTTTGTTCCCTAGTTTCCAGATGTTTTTTCATAGTTTCTAAATAATGTTTCCAATTTTTAAGCATTTTTAGTTTTCCTTGTTTCCATATGTTTAGTGCTTATTAGATCCAGATGTTTCTAGTGTACCTTCCATAGTTTCTGTTTCTGTTTTAGCTCTTCATTAAACTGCTGTTCTTCAGTGATTTTTCTTTAGTTTTTAATTTTACTCAATTTTTTTGTTTGCTGTTTTCCAGAAATTAGATTTTTCTTTTTAGTTTTGTTGTTTTTCCCCAAGTTTCCAGATCCAATGTTTATTGTTTTTCAAATGTTCCTATCTTTAGTGTTGACTAGTTTCCAGATGTTCTTGGATTTATTGGTCACTAGCTTACATATATTCTTTGATATGGTGTTCCCTAGATCCAGATGTTCCTACATGCAGGGTTTATGAGTTTCCAGATTATTCCAGATTTTTCGCAGATTCAGGTTCACTGGTTTCCAGATGTTCCAAAGTTTATTGTGTCTGGATGATTCTATAAAATGCCCCCTTTGTTTCTAATTGTCCCTGAGATTGTTCTTAGATTAGTTCTTCCCTACTTTTCAGATATTCTTAGATTTTTATTTGTTGTTTGATGTTTTAACAGTTAAGGAAGTGATGTTAACATTTCTGTTTTACACAGTGTCAATACAGACATAAACAAACAAACAAACAAAGACTGTTCTATCTGTTTTTAAAAAAATGAAGAATCAGAATATTTGGTGCTCTGAGTGAGTTTTGTGTATAAATGCGAATCATGAAGCAGAACCTGACCCGAGCTCAGTGTTCTGTTATTTCTTAGGTGAACAGAACCTGCGCGCTCGTCTCAGCAGCTGGATGAAGTGCACAGTTGGCCTGAGGCCCAGACGAGAGCTTGGTTCTGCTGCAGGCTTTTAAACAAATGAACTAAATTGAAAATGTTACGTGAAATTGATGTGACTGTGCAGGCGGAATATTAACGCGGCGTGCACGCACACACACACGCACAGATAATAAACGACCACATTTAATATAACAGGGCAAAACAAAAAGAAAAGTATAGGTAATCTTTTTTGCTATAGATTATAGTTAGCACTTTAGCACTGCATCTTTCTATCATCACACAGTTCTTTTTTCTTCTTCTTTATGCCCTAAAGCAACTATCCAGATGTTCCTGTTTCTTTTCACAAGATGTTTCAGACTGTTCCATTCAGTATGTCCAGATGTTCCTAGATTTTCACTGCAAATATTTTTAGATCACACACTTTGAAATCATGTTTCCATAAGGTTATCAGTATGCCTATTTTCCAGATGTTCCTCTTCACCCTTCAGTTTCCAGCTGTTCATGTTTTCCTTTAGTTTTCTTGTATTTTTGGATTCTCATTTTCCCATGCTTCCAGAGGTTCCTAGTACAGATGGCCCAAAAGTCAATTCAGTGATGCATCGTGATTCTTTTGTGTATTCTTTTAAATCAGTTTTTAATTCATGCATGTTTGCATTTGAGGGAGTAAAATATTGCCTGTAATCCTGTAGGTGGTGCTCTCTAAACTATTCACACAAGTCAGTATCCTGTATGTTAGGAGCGAATCATTTGCTAAATTTGTTCCCAATTGTAGCAAAGTCTGATTTTATTTATAAAATTCTGATATTCACAGAATTGCAGTACAGCTGGAATAACACTGTAAGCTTATGTTTCCTTGTTGCTTACTTTGTACATTTTGTTACCTGTTTTCCAGATGTTACCCTTTTCTTCTTTTTTTGTGCGTGCCTTAAGGTGTAGACATTCTTTCTTTTCTACCATTTCTTTCTTCTGTTTTGTTTTCTAGTTTTAAAAATGTTCCCAGTTACTTAGTTCTGTAGTTCACTGATATCGTTTTTCCTGTTTTAATTCTAGACCCTTTATTTCCCCTGACTTTGTTCCAGTGTATCCAGATGTTGGTTTCCTTACTTTCCCCTGTTTTTTTTTTTAGAAACTTCCAGATGTTCTAAGTATCCCAGGTGTTAGTTTCCCCAGTAATGTTTGTTGTTGTTCTAGATGTTCCTCAATGTTCCTTGATGTTCCTTGGTGCACTTACTGTTCACTCGTTTTCAAGATCTTCAGATTTGAGTTTGTTCTTTAGTTTCCAGGTGTTTCTAATTTCCCTTGGTGACTATGAGTTTCCATGACAACATGAGGAACAGGAAGTGGAAAGTAAATAGTTAGAAAGCATCAGTTTATCTGTGCAGCTTTTTATCTCTGATTTTATTCTGAAAATAACTGAAGCAAAGCTCTGCTGCTATCAGATATAGAACTGAAACTTTTATTTGATTTTTGGTTCTTTCAGTAACTGAAGGTTTTGTTCTGCGTGTGTGTGTGTGTGTGTGTGTGTGTGTGGTATTGAAAGAGTGATAACAGCTATTTTATCTCTTTTTAGTATTGTGGTAGACTGCTGCACCGGGGGGGATAAACACCTGAATCACCTCTGCACACCCACACACACACAGACACACACACACACACACACACACACACACACACACACACACACTCCATTTGTTAGGCTGTGACTCCTGTTCTTTTCAGTCTGGAAAAAGCAAACACATTTATTCCATCCTGCAATGAGATGTCACTATAACGATCCCACAGCTCTGTGTGTGTGTGTGTGTGTGTGTGTGTGTGCAGGTGAATAATGCCACGAGTGTACATGAGCTCGTTAAGAGCAGAACTGTTGCTCAGCGTGTTGGCGTAACCACACTGATGTATTTCCACACGTGTGTAATGTTTTTATCATCGCTGTGTTTTTTTCCGTATTTGAGGCGATTAATCAGCGTTAATTTGATGCTGAAGACGGAACGGAGGCGCTAACAAGGGTCCGGTCTCAGCATCGTCATCCTCTCTCAGCCTCGTTATCCTTAAAGTGGTCCAGGTCACCGGTGTTACCATGGCAACCGCATGCCTGATTGCCTCCAAAATTGCAGGGATGAAAAATAGTTGAAAGCAGTTGACTGGGACGAACGCGGCTTCGCTTCTCACTCATCTTTATTTATTTAACTCCGTAATTAAAGGAGCAGACGCGCGGCTCGCTCGGTTCATGCGGTCCAGATGAGACGAGGCTCGGCACATCCTGGAACCCGACTCCCACGCACGGAGCCGGCGCTGGGCTTTAAATAAAACGGCTAAAACGTTTAACCAGTAAACCAGCAAACAGCCTCCTGACAGCAGAACTACAGTCCAAAGGAAACAGCTAGGATTCAGCTTCACTGTTCACTTGGTCCACAGATGTTACTGTTCTTGTTTCCTGGATTCCAGATGTTCTTATTATCAATTTTCAAGACTTTCTTAACCTCCAGATTTCTTGTTTCTAGATTCTTTGTTGCAAAGTTTTTAGATTTTCTTAGTGTCTCTGTTCTATAGTTTCCAGATGTGGGTAGATTTATTTGTTCCCTTGAGTATTTTCTAGATGTTCTAAGACATCTTGGAAATATATTTACTGTATATACATATTTGTTCTGTAATTTCCAGATCTTCTTTGGTTTCACCTCTTCTTTGTTCTTTCCTAGTTACCAGGATTTACTCAGTTATTTGTTTGCTGGTTTCCAGATGTTCCTAGATTCTTTGTTCTGTAGTTTCTCGATATTCCTAAAATTTATTCTATAATTTCCAGATGTTCATACTTCTTTACTCGGTAGTTTCCAGATGGTAATACTTTCTAAATTTGGTAAGCTGCAAAAGTTCTTATTCTCTATGCAGTTCAGTTCCAGATGTTCCTAGTTTCCTGGTTTTTTCTTATCCAGATGTTCACATATACCATTTTCAGTACTTCGCAGATATTTGTTATGTAGTTTCCTGCTGTTTGTAGTTTAAATGTTTCATAGTTTCTAGATGTCCCTTCATCCTTTCTTCCACTGTGATTTCTATCCTAGTTTCTAGATTTCCAGGACTCATGGTTCTCTCAGATGTTCTTCTTTGTTCCCTTGTGTACTCTCACTTTTTAAAAAAAATTATTCATACATAATTTTGTTCCTGCATTTCTGTTCCGGTCAGTAATTTCCTACAATGGACACCAGAACCAGAGACACAAAAATCCAACTCATTATTGTCAAAAAGCTCAAACACCAAACAGCATCCTAACAGCTGAAGCACATGTTTTAGATGAGTTGTGATGAATTGACATGTGCAGACACACCAGCGTCCAGAGCTCAACCAGCAGTCCAAAAACATCTCAAGAGCTGACCATTAATTGCAAAACCTCTCATCACCTCAAACACTAGAAAAAAAACAAACATAATGGACCCCTCTCGAACTCCAATGGTAATTAAAAAAACCTCTCAGGAGCGCACCCATTAATTGGAAAAAAAAAAAAAAACCCTCTCTTAATATGTCAGAAACCCAACCATCAGCCAGGAAAAACTTAAAACATCAATTACACATCATCTAAAACACTGTGAAACCAAACCAGACTTGTTGTCATGGCAACAGGTCCATCAGCAGCATCAAAGAACAGACAAATCCAGTGTCAGGTGAAATCACCAGCTGTGAAATCCTGGAGCTCTCCACCACAAACTCTTTGGTGTTAAATGATCGGTGAACAGTCTGGTTATAACGACTGGAGAGTTGAAATAGTTCTCCAGAAACCTACTAAAGAGCGCAGAGAGGAACATCAAAGCAAAACTCCACCAAAACACCAAAACAAACCAAGTTATTCACAAACTTTCTTAGAATTCTCTCAGAGAGCTCCTACCGCAGCCTAAAAAGTCCTAGCTGGGAAAAAGTCCTAGACTAAAAGTGATTTAGGAAACTTTTCAGAGCAACTCTGAGTAAGGAAAGTACAGAAACCTTTATCTTAGTGAGGGGGCGTGGTCGACCCCGTTGCTAGGGATGATGCAGCAATTCAAGGACTGTGATTGGTTGATATACAATAACCTCTGACCTCTGCAAAGGCTTTGAAATGTAAGGCTCTTAGTAAAAATAGACTATATGATAATAGGACAGACAGTGAAATCATAATGTTTGTATATGAAGAAATTGTATAATCAGGACTACAGGCTACTTTATACAAAGTTTCTGTTATAGTCTAAATACCTTAAAGTTAATTAAAACGGACAAATGGTGAAAAACAACCAATTTCTGCACAGTAGTTAGTATATTTAAGTTCTTACATTTATTTACTAAACTGATTTTATTACTTGTAAGCCACTTCAGATTGATTGGAGCAAAATGGCTGGACAGTCTATTTAAGTTGCACTTTTGGATGGTCTGTAGTCAACAATCCAAGAGAGATGGAAGGAAGTAAATCAACAAGAAAACCAGACTGGACAGAAGAGCAGCGTTTACTTTTACTTTTACGTTCAGTGTTTGGAGAATATTTCTTCTTTCCGCCATTTCTTTAGAGACTAAAAACCAAATTTCTCCACAGTTCTAATGTTCATCTCTCTGGACGTTCAGGAGGTCCATTTGGACCACAGATGATCAGAGATGGATGAAGCTTCATAATCCCTCCAGAGGAATAAAAACTAATAAAATAATGATTTTAGTCATTTGAATCATGAAGCAGGATCATGAAGCATGTTCACAGGCGGAGATCCAGAGTCGTCCTGCTGCTGTGTTCAGACGAGCTATGGGGCTTTATTATTATTATTATTATTATTATTATTATTCCTTCTTCTCAGTTTCTGGGAAATTAATCACTCGGCTCGGTCCCATGGCTCTCTCCTACATGTAAAGGCATGCACTGCATTCGACTATTATGCTCGAAAAATATCTTAATTATCCCTGCTGTGTCCTGATGGGAAGTGAGAAGAAGCGTACAGAACGTTCTCCTGTAACCCACAGCAAGCTCGGGATTGTCTCGGGTTTCATGTATTTGTTTTATTTTTGGTGGAATTCTTCCTTTTAGTTCATACATATAAATAATACAGTACGGTTTTTAGTGGCGGACGGTCAATACGGGGCGCAGGGGGGCCGCCCCCCCCTAAAGCTAGGCGGAGAAGAATGGCACTTTAACATGTAATTATTTAACATAATAATTATTTATTTTAATAATGAAATAAAGTCATTTACTCACAATATTCCCGCTGTATTTCTTAATATAGTTTATTTGCGATTTTAAAAAATCTAATCTGTATTACGTTCATTTGTGTTGGTGTACGCGGGGTGCCGGACAAACGAGTGTCTATGTAGCACGTAAATTTTTGAAAAAAGCATGTGACCTGAGGCTGAGCTCTGATTGGATCTTTTCAAATCATCCTTGGGGCGGAGCACTGTGCGCCCTGAACCCTCCCACTTTTGTTCTTAGCGAATCAATATTGTTTTTAAATATTTGGGCTCATGTGATTGGACCATGTGATTCTCAGCGAGTCTTTTCCAGCACTTCTTATGGCGAGCGGAGCTGCTGACTGGATGTGATGTGAGTCAGGACTTTATTTTATACTAGTAGTAATGATGCCCAATCACCTGATAAATGCCTATTTACAGGCCAGGATTAAAAGTTTCATTTTTATTTTGTTTGCGCCCCCTCATAATACAAACATTATGATTTCACTGTCTGTTCTATTATTATATAGTCTATTTTTACTAAGAGCACATTTCAAGACATTTGCAGAGGTCAGAGGTAATTTTTTTATCAGTCCTTGAATTGCTGCATCATCCCTAGCAACGGGGTCGACCACACCCCCTGAATAAGATAAAAGTTTTTGTACTTTCCTGCTAAGAAGTTTCCTAAATCACTTTTAGTCTAGGACTCCCAGCTAGGACTTTTTAGGCTAAGATAGGAGCTCTCTGAGAGAATTCTACGAAGCTTTGTGAATACAGGCCCTGGACTTCTAAACTTTAACTGCTTTTCTATGTTCAGATTAAATAAAAGCATTTTTAATTCTGTGCCAAAAGTGGTACAGGATTCAATTATTCGGCTATTAAATTCTTCAATTCCTCCATTATTAGATTCTTCAATTATTCAACAGTTTTAGAGGAATTAAATGGTTCCCGGAGGCTTCGCTGGAGACCCGACTGTCCTCACATGTCTATAGTGTTTCTGTCTGGAAACTCACGACTGCTCACGGTCCTACTTCTGACCTTCTGACTTCCGAGAGTAATTCAGCATCTGTTCCATCTTCCTTCCTGCCCTCGGCCAATCAGAACACGGCGTGTAAACGTCAACCTCATATAAACAAAGCATGATGGGTAATCCTGGGTAAAATTGTTTTAGTCATAATGCATATGTTGTTTATGATGCAGATTGTGTTTGTGAATAATAGATGGTGATTGGATAAAAGGCGTGTTGTTCATCACATACACACACACACACACACACACAGATCAGAACTGTCTGTGTGCATGTGGCACATGCTTTATTAATTGATGCTGAAATGTGTTAGTGTCATCAAGCGCGCTGTGCAGCTGTTACACCTCGGCGGTGCTGTGTTCCTCTCGAGGCCCGAGACGGTGCGTGATGATCTCCATAAAAACTCCATCCAGAAACATCTGGTGCTCTTTGAAAGGTTCTGCTTTTCTTTAATCGAGATGAAAGAGGAACACAACAAATGTCTTTTCTCACTCTTTTATGTCTTTTCCCGCCGTTCTTGCAGCCAGTCCGAGACGTTAAAAGTGAGCGATGAGGTCACACTGGTTTAGACCACGCCCACTTCCACATATAAAGCACAGTGATGTTGGTTTTGAACCAAGCGCAAGTAGCCGTTGCTATGACAACCACTCCAGAAGAAAAATCTATCAATTGATCACTTTCAGTCTTTCTGTCTGTCCGTCTGTCTGTCTCTCTGTGTGTAACACTTAGGAGGCTTGTGACAGCTCACAGGTAATTCAGTTTCTCCTTGAACCAACGCGTTTCAGCGGTTTATTTTTTATTACACACACACACACACACACACACACACACACACACACACACACACACACACACACACACACACACACACTCTGCTCATTGTGCTGGATTATTTTTCTCTCTCTCTTTCTCAACACATCAAACCCCACATAAATAGGCGTGTTAACCAGGCACAGGGGTGAGGATAACGCTTCACCTGCCCCTCTCTGCCACCCCAAACCACCCCCCCCCCCCTGTTGGTGTCCTTCATGTGGTGTGGACATTAGAGGGCGGAACTAAAACAGAGGGTGCCTGAGCTCCCCACCTCACGAATATTCTGGAATTTAGCAAGAAACCGGTCCAAACGCGGGCTAAGATGTGCGTGTGTCCAGGAGTCATTTCAAAACTTTGCATTTTGTGTAAGATGAGTGAAGCTGTAGCGCCGCGCATCCCGAGAGTGTTATCAAGCACAGAGCAAGAAGAAAAGGGAGCCGCTTTCAGTTTGGTTTAAAGCAGCCGGTGCCGAGAGGAACCACAAATGAATGTTAAGTGAGATTTAATGTCTATGTACGTCACATTTTACTTCATTTACACGTCTTTTGTAAATGTTTTGATTGTTTTTATGTGCAGAAATATGATTATCGTGTTGGACGTTAGTAATATTGGTGATATTTTTGGGTGGCTGGAACGGATTATCTGCATTATGAGACAATGTGTTTCACAATACGGAATCTCACCTCAAGAACTCGCCTCCGGAGCGGATTAAACCCGTGTGCCGAGGTTCCGCTGTGTGCAGAAGTGTTCTGATGATCAAACACTCGGTTCTCATCAACATCACAGAGTAGATCTTCAGGTGCGATGCAGCATGGAGAGAACCTTCTGTAAAGTTTTCTCCATCGTCTGCAGGAGTCGGCTGAGACGTCCTCACACACACACTGCATCCAGCTGTTTCACACAGCCAGCTGTTCATCTAAACACATCAAACACTCACAGACTCACCTGAGAGCAGGTCATTAATTCAGGACACAATTACAGGAAACATCAAATAGGAGTGTGTGGAAAATACACGGGACTTTATTATGACGGCTGGTTTAACTATCATATGTGATGAACCAGTGCCTCTGTGTGTGTGTGTGTGTGTGTGTGTGTGCAGGGGGTGAGATTATTCAGCAGAGAAGGCGTATAATACGTTTAGAGAACTTTATACTTCATGAAGCAACAGACAGTCGTATATTTTCCAGGATGTGCCGAAGGATCCGCGGTTTTTTGAAAGATTTTTTATTTCTCAGATCAGAATTGAAATCCTCAGAACAGCTTCACATCGTCTCATCAGAAAAGCCATTTCACCTTCCTTTGAACATCACTCAGACCGCGGTTCCGTTCCTGTTCTCCGCTCCTTATCCCGGATCAGGAGCTCGGTTCAGCCTGGAGGTGGAAGGTTTATGATCTCCAGATCAGCTGCCGTGGGTCCGGCGTGTGAGCATGGTGCTGATCCGAACACTCGCCGCCACTGATAAGCCGCTACCTCGGCATAACCCGATCTGGAGACGAGGTCTTGATGTGAAATGTCGTATTGTGAAATGAAATAATGTAAAGGCAGATAATCCGTTTCAGCCGCACAAAAATATTACCAATATTACAATTTCCAACACTATAATCAGATATTTGCATATAAAAACAATCATAAAAACATTTAGAAAAGACGTGTTAATAAAGTAAAATATGAAACAAACAGACGTTAAACCTCACTTGATCTTAATTTATGATTCCTCTCGGCTCCGGCTGCTTTAAACACCAAACTGAAAGCGGCTCCCTTTTCTTCTTGCTTCCGTCCTCGATAACATTCTTATAACATTCATGTCTTCACTAAATCTTACACAAAATAATAATAATAATAAAAAAAAACATAGAAGAAATGTAAACTCATTTTGCCTGGCTTTTCAGTTCGGTCCCTCGTATGCCGAGGTGCCGCCGTATGTACGCATGAGGAATAAACTTAGCGGTGTGAGCGAGTTCCAGCCGTTTGCAGGTAACACCGAGAAACGCTACCTGCAGCGGGACGAGCGACATGTCGTACGATGTGTCCGCGTGAGTGGGTGATGTGGAGGACGTGCCGGACGTTCTGAGCGTTTCAGTCTGATCTGAGAAGCGTATCGACGCGGCTGAGAGGAGCGAACGGTGGAGCCGCGGTTCAGGGAACGCTTTAAACACATCACACAAACTCAGTGTGGGAAGCATTTATTATAGAGATCCTTCTAGAAGAAGCATCCATTCTCAGAGCTACACACACACATATTTATTTCCATACAGTGAGTGAGTGCCAGTGTTTCAGGTTGTGCTGGAACACAGGAACACTCTGTAACCTCCAGGAACTCGATCTGTCTCATTCTCATGTCTGTTTGTTGAATCTTTCCCACGTCTCTGCGCTGTAAAAAAAAGATAAATAAATAATAAAAAGAGAGAGAATAAGAACAGAATGCAATACTACAATAAGAGTAATCTATTACATATAATAAAACTATAAAGTGGGCACGAATGAGTATACTCATGTATAAACTATAAAGAAGGTGTAAAGCCCTATGGGCAGCGGGGTACTGACACAGGCACGGACACAGTGGTTGTGGTGTACCAAGTGGAACAGCTTTATTATTTGCTTATCTTTTTTTCACTAGGTGCCGTGAAAGTGGGGTGAGGAAGGAGTGCAGAGTCGGTGCAGGAGGCAGGTGAATCGGGGCGAACCCGATTACAGTGAGGGGGTGTCGCCGTACTCCCACAGTACTGGCAGTAGCTGGGCGCCGGTGGTGAGGCGGCGAGCGAAGAGTCCGAGTTGCGCCGGTTAACCCTTCTACGCGGTTTCGCTCGGGGTTCCACGGGATCCTCGGAGTCTGCGGGAATAAAATCCAAGAACACAAGTCACTATTAACAGTTTTTACTCTACGTTTTATACCCACCACCGAACTGGAGCTCCGTTCCCCTTTTATAGCTGGTGGAGTACTCCAGGACGGTGAATGAAAATGGGAAGCCGGCCGTGAATGGTTACGGCGCCCCGCCCCCTTTCCGCTGTCCTTGGTGCTGAAGTGCTGGTAGGTGCGCGGAGTTGAACAGAGAGCTGAGCAGGTGTACGGTTTTCCGTCACGTGCAGATTTTTCGCTGATAATCAGACCTTGTCACCTACATTGTACAATCGTCCCGGAGGGTGCCGACGGCGATGTTGAGCGGCATAGCGGGTATTGGCACGGCGAATGGCTGCTCTAGCTTGTTCCCACAGCCGCCGGCACCTACGGACCAACTGTTGGGCCGATGGTACATCAACCTCCGGTTCTTGGTGATCGAACATCGGAGGCTGAAAACCGTGGCATACCTCAAATGGGCTTAGCTCGGTGGTG
Source organism: Clarias fuscus (assembly GCA_030347435.1). NCBI lineage: Eukaryota > Metazoa > Chordata > Actinopteri > Siluriformes > Clariidae > Clarias > Clarias fuscus. Next base: position 36,825,606 of record CM059213.1, read on the forward strand.
GATGAGACGTGAAGATTGTGGGAGAGTTCAGCCCAAATGAGATAGCGGGCCCAGGAGCGCTGTCGATCGGTGATGAAGCATCTCAGATAGCGCTCCAGTTGTTGGTTGGTCCATTCCGTCTGACCATTAGTCTGAGGGTGGTATCCAGAGGAGAGACTGCAGGTGATCAGACGGCAGAAGGCTTTCCAGAACCGGGCAGTGAACTGGGGCCCTCTGTCCGAGACGATGTCCTTCGGGAACCCATGCAGGCGGACTACATGCTCTAGTATCAGCTCGGCTGTGTCTTTAGCTGACGGGAGTCCGGCGAGGGCCACCAAGTGCACGGCCTTGGAGAATCGGTCGACAATGGTCATGATGGGGTTCTTTCCCTCGCAATCCGGCAGGCCCGTGATGAAGTCAACAGCAATGTGTGTCCAGGGCTGGCGGGGAACCGGGAGTGGTCGAAGTTCCCCCGGTGTTGGCTGGTTGGTGTCTTTGGCCCTGGCACACACTGGGCACGCCTGGACGAATTCCTCAACATCCTTTGTCATGGACGGCCACCAGAAGTCCCGCTGAATAAATTGGAGGGTACGGCGAGTACCCGGGTGTCCGGAAAGGAGGGAGGAATGGTCCCATTGAAGGACTTCCGTTCTGATGTTGCGGGGTACATAGAGTCGTCCAGGCGGCGCACCTGCCGGTTCGACCTCTGCGGCCTGTGCCTGGCGAACCCTCGTTTCCAAGTCCCACCGGAGAGGGGCAATGATCTTTGACGGCGGGAGGACAGGCGCGGAATCCGCCCGAGGAGCGTCCTCCTCATAGTGCCGGGAGAGGGCATCGGCCTTGGTGTTTTACAACCCAAAATGGTGAGTACTCACGAAATGGAGGAGATAGCATCGGAGACAGCATGGGTAGACTCAATGACTGAGCAATGTGAAGCGCCATCTTGTTTCCTTTTATGCTTCCTGAAATGCAACCGTATTACTTCCAGGTCCTAGTGCCGGTCATGTTACGAGTGTGCATGACAGGCACTCTGTCCAGGGTGTACCCCGCCTTGTGCCTCTGGGGATAGACTCCGCCCACCGCGACCCTAAATACAGGATAAAGCGGTGTAGTCGATGAGTGAGTGTGCACGCATCATGTAAAAACTACTGAATAAATAATTAATCATAGAAATGAATAATTAAAGGGGTTTTCACTGGTATATTTGGCCGAGTGTGGCATGGGCGTGTATTAAAAAATGTACAGTGAATTCTGAGAGGGTGCTGTTCATTGTTTAGTACATTTACATTTACATTTAGGTCTTGCAGACGGTCTTATCCAGAGAGACGTACAAAAAGTGCTCTGAAGTTTCTGTCATCAGAGAGACACTTACACTGGGTTACTAGCAGAGGTGGGAGGAGCCAAAAAATCTACTCGAGCTGTACTTCAAAATAACAGGAGTAAAAGGAGTAAAAAGTATTCATCCAAAATATTACTCAAGTAAGAGGAAAAAAGTCTTCGGTGAACGTCTAGTGTGAACACACACGTCCGGTATATAAAACAAAAGAAAACTAAAAACATTTAGTGACACTTTACTCTCTCACACATTCTGTTTCTGTCTCTCTAAGTCTATCTGTCTCTTTTATTTATTTCATCTCTCTCTCTCTCTCTCTGTCCCACTTCCAGTATCTCTCTCTTTATGTCTTTCTTTCTCTTTCATTCACTTTTCTCTTGTTTTCTGTCCTTCTTCTCGTCTCAGTCTCAGCATTTTTCTCTTTCTGTTTCTCCTTTATTGTCTCTTTTGTCTGTCCGTCTCTGTATGTCTCTCCGTGTCCCTTCCCTCTCCAGTTGCTCTCCCTGTCTCAGTCCCTGCATCTCTCTCTCTCTGTCTCTGTCTGTCTGTTTCTTCCTGTCTGTCTTTTTGTCTCTGTCGCTCTGTGTTTATTGTTTTTCTTTAATTTATTACTCATTAATTCTCTCTTTCATTAATGCGGGATGAGAGACAGATCCGGGCGTTTCCCCCTGAAGTATCAGTCAGTCTGGTGGAGGACGGAATGGACCCGCTTTTCTCTGCAGACCCCAAAGCGTAAAACTGCAGTGTGTGTGAAATGTCAGCGTATAATGTGTGAACTCGCACTCTCACGCCTTTAATTATTAAACTGCTGATTTATTGGCACTGCGGGCGACCGCGGGAAGCAATCAGTCTGTTCTGGCGGAAGAGTTTCATTTTGAGTTTGTGTGTGTGTGTGTGTGTGTGTGTGTGTGTGTGTGTGTGTGTGCACAGAGCTAACGAGACAGGACAGAAGAGGGGACAGAGCAGGACAGTGTTACTGTATATGAGATGAGCAGACTGGGAGAGAGTGTATCATGTCTGTACATCAGGACTGCATGTGACCTCGAAGATGTTGTTGTTAAATATGAAGGACTTTTCTGCTGCCTGCACACACACATACACACACACACACACACACCTCTACACACACACACACACCTGCACACACACACACACACACACACACACACACACACACACACACACACACACACACACACACACACACACACACACACACACACCTCTACACACACACACACACACACACACACACACACCTCTACACACACACACACACACACACACACACACACACACACACACACACACACACACACCTGTAATATCATGACTGATGTCAAACTACAGTAAAGCTCTGTTGCCCCCTGGTGGAGAATCAGAGAACACTCAGCATCATCAATTTTCTGTCACCAAATCTTCACACTAAAATATATACATCATTATTTATAATATTACTTTGTTGTATTTTTTTCCTCTTCGTCTTCATGTCCATGTGTCTTTTCTGCTGGAGACTTTGCAGGATGTGTTGTCGTGTCCTTAAAATGTTAATCAGGGAGGATGTTCTGATCAGGGACGCAGGTCTGCTCTACAGGTTACTGTTACTGAGAAACATCTGCTTTCTTCTTCTTCTTCTTCTTCTTCTTCTTCTTCTTCTTCTACTTCAAAGACACTTTGTGCTCCTGGGAGCGGTGGCGATGATGGTGGAGTGACCTGGCCATAAAATCCCCCAAATTCCTCACATTAGTTCATGTTTATTTTTTTTCCATTATTTAGTGGAAGAGCCATGCTTTACTCAGTTCAATAAAAAAAGCATGTGAATATATGAAATAACAGTTATTAAGTATTATTATAATATTTTTTTTATAATAGTAATACCATAAGGTTTTAAACCCCTTTATTTTGTTATATTAAACTTCTCGTTTTCCATTAGACGTCATTTCCTGCAGTCAGATTGAATGCAATATTTATGCAAGCGTAAATAAATTGGCAAACTGTAGTGACTTGACTTGAATAGTTCAAGATTTTGGGGTGTTTTGGGTAAATTTATTATAAAATACCAGTAAAGTCAGTTTCAGTTTCAGACTAAATACAGTACCACTGACGTTTACATTTACATGAACTTAAACATTAAAAATAACATTAACACTACAGAATGTGGAACAGTTGCTGTATTTACCAACAGAGTCCTGTGTAAATATAAATTTTATATACATAAATATAATAAAAATCATACAGAAACAGCTTATGGAGCGTAAAACAGCAAACATCAATTACAGCAACAATCATTTTAAATGATCACAAGGATCATTAGTATTATTAGCTATTCACATTTTAAGGGGCTGCATGCTTTTATGTAGTATAGAATTGACTGTTGCACACGGTTCGACCTGTCCCCCTAGTGGTTCATCAAGATATAATAAAATAGAGTGAAAAAAAAACAGAACTATACAAAAGAACTATAGAGATGAGCTGAGATGTTGCATTTGAGGGCGTGGTGCTGTGTACAGATATTACAGCTGGGAATGAGTGTGTGCAGGTGTGTGTGTGTGTGTGTGTGTAAGACGGCTCCTACCAGTCGGAGTCAGCGCTTGTTGGTGTCCAGCCCTCGTATGGATCAGGACTAGAAGCTGTTCTTCAGTCTGTTAGTCTGTGATGCGACGGACCCGAGGACTGCAGGTCAGACAGATGGTGTGCAGGGTGAGCTGGGCCTGTCAGTAGGGTGTTGGCTCCAGGCAGAGCGTGGAGCAGCTGATGACTTTCTGGGAGGTGATAATGACCCTCTGAAGTCAAATCTCCATAGGAGCCCCATGCAGTAACACACTGGCAGCCAAAACACAACCAAAAAAACCTTCACACACTCCAATGGATTCATCAGACCGCCTTTTACTTTGATCATGTCGTGGTATGGAGTCGAGAAGCTTATTGAGCGTCACAACATTGATTCCAGTCCAGAGTGGCGTTCATTTCTCTCTGCGGTCTCGTCCTGATGATGTGAGAGTCGGAGCGCTGTGTAACGTCTTCTCCAGAACATCACAAAGATTCTGACTAGATTAAGATCTGGACTCTGTGGAGGAACGTCCATGTGTGAGAATCTGAGGGACGTGTCATCAGGAATGAAACCCTCCATAGACGTGATGTGCTGGTGATTCAGTACATTAAGGTGGTCATGTGACTTCATGTTATCGCCACATAACGTTGCTGAGTCTCGACCTGAGCGACTGAAGCGACCCCAGATCATAACACTGTCTCCAGAGGCTTGTACAGTGGACGCTATGCATGATGGGAGCATCGCTTCATGTGCTTCCCTTCTCACCCTGACACGCCCATCACTCTGGAATAGACTCAGTCTGGACTCGTCAGGTCACATGACCTTTCTCCATCGCTCCAAAGTCCAGTCTCTCACTGATAAACATAGCCGTGACTTCTACTGTTCTGATCCGATTTCAGTAAGTGATCTCCCCTCACACTCACTCAGGCTGTTTTTCCGACCACATTTCTTCCTCGATGCTGATGATGATGACGGTCAGCGCTGTCCTTCCAGGGTTTAATAATGTGTTTAACACTTCTTAACCCAGTGTTATAGTTTCAGCAATCTCCTTAGTTGTTTTCTTCGCTTGATGCAGGACAATAATTTGACCTTCTCAAGCATCTTGGCCACGCCCACAGGCTGCGTCTCTAACATGGGCGTGTAATGAATAAGAAGCTCCTCACTGCATCATTAGGGTTTAATAACTTGTTACAGCTAAACTGCAGTAATTATACAGTAGAAGAGTCTTAACTGTTCACTTAATTAAATCCACTTGCACTCAACACTGTCAGGCTTTGGACATCATTCCTGAGGGACGCAGGTGACAAACTGGAACTGGAATGGGCTGGTGTGTGTGCTCAACCTTTTGAAAGACGCGAGGAATTTGGTGAGGTTCGTCCCTGTGAGGTCCGCGAGGCTCCCTGACGCCGCTCTCTTCATGCGGGACCTGTTTGTCAGCAGTATCGTTATCCACACGCTCTCTCATGTAGCACCGTACACTGATGTGCTCTCGTCCTCCAGGTGCTGGTCCTCAGAAACGTCCCACTGAGGTGAGCTGAGCTTTTGTCTGAAGTTTTTACTCTGAAGCGAGACGAAGCGCTCTGTATTCTAAAACTCTAATTGTTTTTGCTGTTTATTGATAATGAAGTCCAGAGTGTTTGTGAGTTCAGTCCATGTGTGTTAAACTGTGGACAAGTTAAATAAGTGTTTTATTCTGAACTCGACCACCAGGTGGAGCCACATGCTGCAGTTTAATTTTCTCTTTTCTTTTCTGTAATTCATTCTTTTCAGTTAATTTCTTTCATTGTTATTTTTGGTAAAATAATCTTCATCTTCATCATCAGAATAAATACGTTTTTAAAATTGAAAATAAACATAAATGGACATTTGGAGACATTAATCTGTCAGCTTCTCTTGATTGTAGATGTATTTTAGTCAATTTACAAAGAGCAGAAGAAAAGAGTTTAAAAAAATTTCATTGAGTAAACAGATTAAATTGAATTAATTACTTTAGTAAACAAATTTAATCACACTTAAATAATGAAACTCTTAAATACTAACAAGTGTAAGTGTAAACACACCGCACACACCACGCGACGCTCCCTAAAATATCAATCACTGAAATATTTATAGCACTAAACTAAAAACAAAACAAAACAAAAAGTGCTGTCTAAACAACCCTCTTGGTAAAATAAATAAATAAATAAATAAATAAATAGAAAGTTGCTTTACCTTAGTTTTCAACTCTTAATGCGAATAAGTTTAACTTTTAATATATAAAAATAACTCAGATAGCTCCTGTGTTTTTGGATCAGACCTGTTAGTTTATATTATTGTTATTTTATCAGCATAAGGTGAATCTCACAGAGTGTGTTTGTTAGTGAGTAAATAAACACACAGAATGTATTGTTTCACTATCAGCACTGTACACGCCTGTCTCTGAGCACGCAGTATTATATATGAATTAGTTTATAGTTTTAGTCTAATAACAATGTGAACACGCTCGCTAAACACAACAACAGGAAGAAGAAAGTCAAATCAGAGCACAGAACACACTCGCAGAGATCACACTCAGGTTTTTGGCAGAGAAATAATAATAATAGAAATAATAATAACACTGTAAATTCCACCAAGAAAAAATGATTAGCTTGTTTAGCTCCGCCTCCGTGTTACACGCTGTTGAGTAATAACGCTGAGTGAGAGCGGAACGCCGTAGACGATGAAGAGAGACGTGATGGAGCGGTGTGACTGAATCACTCCCTAATCTCCGGTCTGAAGTGTGAACTATGTGTGTGTGTGTGTGTGTGTGTGTGTGTGTGTGTGTGTGTGTGTGTGTGTGTGTGTGTGGGATAATTATGCAGTAGATATTCATAAACACATACTGGAGTGATACTGCTTTATAATCTAATGAATATTAATGGGCATCAGAGTAATAAAACTGTAAACACACTGTAGAGTAATAAAGCTGTAAACACACTGTAGAGTAATAACGCTGTAGACACACAGTAGAGTAATAACGCTGTAGACACACTGTAGAGTAATAACGCTGTAGACACACTGTAGAGTAATAATGCTGTAGACACACTGTAGAGTAATAATGCTGTAAACACACTGTAGAATAATAACGCTGTAGACAGACTGTAGAGTAATAACGTTGTAGACACACTGTAGAGTAATAATGCTGTAAACACACTGTAGAGTAATAACGCTTAAACACACTGTAGAGTAATAATGCTGTAAACACACTGTAGAATAATAACGCTGTAGACACACTGTAGAGTAATAATGCTGTAGACACACTGTAGAGTAATAATGCTGTAGACACACTGTAGAGTAATAACGCTGTAGACACACTGTAGAGTAATAACGCTGTAGACACACAGTAGAGTAATAACGCTGTAGACACACTGTAGAGTAATAACGCTGTAGACACACAGTAGAGTAATAACGCTGTAGACACACTGTAGAGTAATAATGCTGTAGACACACTGTAGAGTAATAACGCTGTAGACACACTGTAGAGTAATAACGCTGTAGACACACAGTAGAGTAATAACGCTGTAGACACACTGTAGAGTAATAACGCTGTAGACACACTGTAGAGTAATAACGCTTAAACACACTGTAGAGTAATAACGCTGTAGACACACTGTAGAGTAATAACGCTGTAGACACAATGTAGAGAAATATTGCTGTAAACACACTATAGAGTAATAACACTGTAGACACACTGTAGAGTAATAACGCTGTAGACACACTGTAGAGTAAAAACGCTGTAGACACACTGTAGAGTAAAAACGCTGTAGACACACTGTACAGTAATAATGCTGTATACACACAGTAGAGTAATAACGCTGTAGACACACTGTAGAGTAATAACGCTGTAGACACACTGTAGAGTAAAAACGCTGTAGACACACTGTAGAGTAAAAACGCTGTAGACACAGTAGAGTAATAACGCTGTAGACACACAGTAGAGTAATAACGCTGTAGACACACAGTAGAGTAATAACGCTGTAGACACACTGTAGAGTAATAACGCTGTAGACACACAGTAGAGTAATAACGCTGTAGACACACTGTAGAGTAATAACGCTGTAGACACACTGTAGAGTAATAATGCTGTAGACACACTGTAGAGTAATAATGCTGTAAACACACTGTAGAGTAATAACGCTGTAGACACACTATAGAGTAATAACAGTGTAGACACACTGTAGAGTAATAACGCTGTAGACACACAGTAGAGTAATAACGCTGTAGACACACTGTAGAGTAATAACGCTGTAGACACACTGTAGAGTAAAAACGCTGTAGACACACTGTAGAGTAAAAACGCTGTAGACACACTGTACAGTAATAATGCTGTAGACACACAGTAGAGTAATAACGCTGTAGACACACTGTAGAGTAATAACGCTGTAGACACACTGTAGAGTAAAAACGCTGTAGACACACTGTAGAGTAATAACGCTGTAGACACACTGTAGAGTAATAACGCTGTAGACACACAGTAGAGTAATAACGCTGTAGACACACTGTAGAGTAATAACGCTGTAGACACACAGTAGAGTAAAAACGCTGTAGACACCCTGTAGAGTAGTAACGCTGTAGACACACTGTAGAGTAATAACGCTGTAGACACCCTGTAGAGTAATAACGCTGTAGACACACTGTAGAGTAAAAACGCTGTAGACACACTGTAGAGTAATAACGCTGTAGACACACAGTAGAGTAATAATGCTGTAGACACACTGTAGAGTAATAACGCTGTAGACACAGTAGAGTAATAACGCTGTAGACACACAGTAGAGTAATCACCCTGTAGACACATAGTAGAGTAATAACGCTGTAGACACCCTGTAGAGTAATAACGCTGTAGACACACTGTAGAGTAATAACGCTGTAGACACACTGTAGAGTAATAACGCTGTAGACACACTGTAGAGTAGTAACGCTGTAGACACACTGTAGAGTAATAACGCTGTAGACACACTGTAGAGTAATAACGCTGTAGACACACTGTAGAGTAGAAACGCTGTAGACACACTGTAGAGTAATAACGCTGTAGACACACTGTAGAGTAATAACGCTGTAGACACACAGTAGAGTAATAACGCTGTAGACACACAGTAGAGTAATAACGCTGTAGACACATAGTAGAGTAATAACGCTGTAGACACACTGTAGAGTAATAACGCTGTAGACACAGTAGAGTAATAACGCTGTAGACACACTGTAGAGTAATAACGCTGTAGACACACTGTAGAGTAATAACGCTGTAGACACACTGTAGAGTAAAAACGCTGTAGACACACTGTAGAGTAATAACGCTGTAGACACACTGTAGAGTAATAATGCTGTAGACACACTGTAGAGTAATAACGCTTAAACACACTGTAGAGTAATAACGCTTAAACACACTGTAGAGTAATAACGCTGTAGACACACTGTAGAGTAATAATGCTGTAGACACACTGTAGAGTAATAACGCTGTAGACACACAGTAGAGTAATAACGCTGTAGACACACTGTAGAGTAATAACGCTGTAGACACACTGTAGAGTAATAACGCTGTAGACACACTGTAGAGTAATAACGCTGTAGACACACTGTAGAGTAATAACGCTGTAGACACACTGTAGAGTAATAACGCTGTAGACACACTGTAGAGTAGTAACGCTTTAGACACACTGTAGAGTAATAACGCTGTAGACACACTGTAGAGTAATAACCCTGTAGACACATAGTAGAGTAATAACCCTGTAGACACATAGTAGAGTAATAACGCTGTAGACACACTGTAGAGTAGTAACGCTGTAGACACACTGTAGAGTAATAACGCTGTAGACACACTGTAGAGTAATAACGCTGTAGACACACTGTAGAGTAATAACGCTGTAGACACACTGTAGAGTAGTAACGCTTTAGACACACTGTAGAGTAATAACGCTGTAGACACACTGTAGAGTAGAAACGCTGTAGACACACTGTAGAGTAATAATGCTGTAGACACACTGTAGAGTAATAACGCTGTAGACACAGTAGAGTAATAACGCTGTAGACACACAGTAGAGTAATAACGCTGTAGACACTATAGTAGAGTAATAACGCTGTAGACACACTGTAGAGTAATAACGCTGTAGACACAGTAGAGTAATAACGCTGTAGACACACTGTAGAGTAATAACGCTGTAGACACACTGTAGAGTAATAACGCTGTAGACACACTGTAGAGTAATAACGCTGTAGACACACTGTAGAGTAAAAACGCTGTAGACACACTGTAGAGTAATAACGCTGTAGACACACTGTAGAGTAATAACGCTGTAGACACACTGTAGAGTAATAACGCTGTAGACACACTGTAGAGTAATAACGCTGTAGACACACTGTAGAGTAATAACGCTGTAGACACACTGTAGAGTAGTAACGCTTTAGACACACTGTAGAGTAATAACGCTGTAGACACACTGTAGAGTAGAAACGCTGTAGACACACTGTAGAGTAATAATGCTGTAGACACACTGTAGAGTAATAACGCTGTAGACACAGTAGAGTAATAACGCTGTAGACACACAGTAGAGTAATAACGCTGTAGACACACTGTAGAGTAATAACGCTGTAGACACACTGTAGAGTAATAACGCTGTAGACACACTGTAGAGTAATAATGCTTAAACACACTGTAGAGTAATAACGCTTAAACACACTGTAGAATAATAACGCTGTAGACACACTGTAGAGTAATAATGCTGTAGACACACTGTAGAGTAATAACGCTGTAGACACACAGTAGAGTAATAACGCTGTAGACAGACTGTAGAGTAATAACGCTGTAGACACACTGTAGAGTAATAACGCTGTAGACACACTGTAGAGTAAAAACGCTGTAGACACACTGTAGAGTAATAACGCTTAAACACACTGTAGAGTAATAACGCTGTAGACACACTGTAGAGTAAAAACGCTGTAGACACACTGTAGAGTAATAACGCTGTAGACACACTGTAGAGTAATAACGCTTAAACACACTGTAGAGTAATAACGCTGTAGACACACTGTAGAGTAAAAACGCTGTAGACACACTGTAGAGTAATAACGCTGTAGACACACTGTAGAGTAATAACGCTGTAGACACACTGTAGAGTAATAACGCTGTAGACACACTGTAGAGTAATAACGCTTAAACACACTGTAGAGTAATAATGCTATAGACACACTGTAGAGTAATAACGCTGTAGACACACAGTAGAGTAATAATGCTATAGACACACTGTAGAGTAATAAAGTCCAACTCTAAGGGGAAGTTTTTGTTGGTTCTAAATGTTTCATTGCTTTTCGAAGCGTCTTCTTCAGTCTGAAGAAGGACGAGTGGTGAGGGATAATGAGTTAAACACCGCACGTTTGATGGACAGGACATGAGGATGAGGGCGAGACGTGACGGTGTGTTGGTCGGTCACATGATGCAGTAACAGGGTCGTCTGCTGGGCATCTGAAGTGTTTTTAATCTCTTTTTAACTGCAGAGTAACAGTGCTGTAGGTGCTCATGAATATTAATGAGTGGTTGTGTAACATGCTGTAGAGTCAGAAAGTTGTGGATACTCATGAATACTAATGGACATTCATGTACACAATGTAGTAATAATGCTGTAGATACTCATGAACATTAATAAGTAATAGTACTGTATGAGCCCACTTTAGCATCATAATGCTGTAGATCCTCATGAATATTAATAAGCATTGATATTAATGTGTTTGTGTTAACACGCTGAAGAAATTATGCTGTCAGTGGTCATGAATATTAACATGTAAACACGGAAGAGGATGTTCTGTTCATGAATATTAATGAGCATTAGTATGGATACAATAATAATTGTATGTACACATAAATATTAATGAGTGCCCGTGTAACTGTAGATCAACAAGCATTGATGTAAACACACCATAGACTTGTAATGCCGTATATGATTAATGTTAATCAGTGATAATGTTACCATGCTAAAGAAATGATGCTGTAACTGTTCATGAATATTAATGAGCATTAGTAAACACTGCTGTAATAACGCTGTAAATACTCATGAATAGTAATGAGCTAGCTGCAGCTCCTCTCTTTAGTCCGTTGTCAGTGTAATTGTATTTGCCATTAATAATGGCCCCCAGAGGCCGCTAATGAATTACGCTGCGCTCCTGCGGGGATCGCTGTGAGATGGAGTTATCGCTATGGCGATGGGGATGCGGGAAGACCAGCCTGTTGCTAGGAGACGGAGTTGGATTTGTGATGCTGCGGTGCTTTGCTTAATTTAGACACGAATTCAGGAGATGTGTCTTATTGTGACGGGTACGTGTTTTTCTTTCTGAAGCGATAGCGGAAATGTGTGTGCGAGTCGCCGCTGTCGAAGTTTGGTGAGATTTCATCACCACGGAAACGCTCTCTCAGCAAAAAGTTACGCCAAAACTCTGGTTTCTCTCTGACACACATTACACAACTCTGGGTTCATGGCTGAGTGTGTGAATGTGTGTGTGTGTGTGTGTGTGTGTGTGTGAGAGAGATTTTACATGTGGTCTCACACTGATGGCTGCTGCAGAGATTCGTTACGTAACACCTGAAGGAGGAAGATTTTTATTTTTATTGTTTAGATTTTTACGCTATTATTACATAACCGAGACTCCAGAGCAAACCCCGCTCTCACTGTGGTTGTGTGTGTGTGTGTGTGTGTGTGTGTGTGTGTGTGTGTGTGTGAAACATACTGGAGTTGCAACAACTTTATTAATCATGATCAACAGAAATTTTTTTGGTTTGCTTTTTCTTTCTTTTGTTCTGTCCCTTAAATCTAGCTGAAGTGCAGTCATCTCTGAGGGCGGGGCTTTGCATTAGTGGGCAGGGCTGAGTGGGCGGGCTCAATGAGAATTTTGACTGGTTTCAGCAAACACACTGTTAATTTCTCTCACCGCTCTGTTTCTTTAGTTCCCCTCGTCCTCATCACCGTGTTGAGTAGTGAAGGCGTGTGTGTGTGTGTGTGTGTGTGTGTGTGTGTGTGATGCAGTTCCAGTGTGCAGCTGATGCGCTGCTTGTTTTTCTGCACTTCGAGGAATCCTGAGTCACAGGGGTGTGTTTATTTATAAACAGACGATCAGCTTCACTCAGAATCTCTGCAGTACTGAAGACGTTTATAAACTCACTGTGCGGAGGAGAGGAGGAGTCAGAGGCTCCGCCCACTTTCACAGGATTAACTTCTTCACTAAGAGTCACGTTTGTGTTCTGTAGTCACGTACGGAGCTGTCAGTGGGCGGGGTTAATCTGCATCAGAGGCGTGTGTCAGTTCTGTATAGTATGTTTATATAGTGTGTGTATATATATATATAGTGTGTGTGTGTCTATAGTGTGTGTATAGTTATGTGTGTATGGTCTGTGTGCGTGTATGTGTGTGTGTCTATAGTGTGTGTATAGTGTTGTGTGTGTTTGTGTGTGTGTGTCTATATGTGTTTGTATAGTGTGTGTGTGTATATTTATGTGTGTATAATTTGTGTGTGTGTGTGTGTGTGTGTGTGTATATATAGTTATGTGTGTATAATTTGTGTTTGTGTGTGTGTGTGTATAGATATGTGTTTATTATTTGTGTGTGTGTGTGTGTGTGGTACGTGTATGCTTAGAGTTACACAAAGTGCTGCATTGAGAGTTACTAATTAGTGGGTGGAGTTTACCTGAATCAGGGGCGTGTCTCAGTTCCTGAGCTTGAGTGAGGAGCAAGGTAGTGTCCAGCGCCACCACCGGACTGTTTAGTGTAACTACAACATGTTATGCTTAAATGTAGACACACACACACACACTACGTTAAACCATTCAAGGACAAAATGAAACATACAGTAACAGAGGATATCAGAAGAGACGTGTCTTAACCAGAGCCATGTCTGATCTGGAGGAGGGACACTGATGGTAAAAACACTGATGTAACTTTCAAACTCACGTGCTTGACTCTGAAAAGTGTTTAGAAGAAAAACACACACATTTGGATGTTTTTTCCAAAGAGAGAAACTGTGCAGTTGGTGTGAAGAATCGGTGGAATCGACAGATTTTGGGGTTTCTATAAAAAGAAAAGAACATTGATGCTTACACCGTGGTGTGTGTGTGTGTGTGTGTGTGTGTGTGTGTGTGTGTGTGTGTGAGGATGAGAGGAGTGTGTTGAAGGTGCAGGAAGGAAGACGAACAACAAAGGAGAAATTCAGGGCTGTGCTGTCACCATGGAGACCATCGTTAGGATGACAAGGACCGTATGTCTGTGTGTGTGTGTGTGTGTGTGTGTGTGTGTGTGTGTGTTATTGCCAAAGGGGTTGTGTTTCTAGTTCCTGCCTCAATTAGCTTTTAATTACACTGGACTGCAGTTATGAAACAAAATCATGTTTAAGTCCCCAGACTGATTTACACTTCAGAATGTGGGCGTGTCGCAAATCACACACACTATACACTATATAGTGCACTTACACACCATCATCATACAGTAAAAATACCAGAATAATATTGTTTTATCCAAACGGTTCTATCTATCTATCTATCTATCTATCAGGAGTTTCTCCCAGAGAGAGCGGTGCTACAGGTGGGAGGGACTTCTTTGCTCTCTTCACCTGTCAGTCAGTGACTCCAGCCAATCACAGCATCTGGCAACTCAAACATCAACAGTAAAAAGCAGTTAAAGAGAGAGAGAGAGATTTTAAGAGAGTTAAGTTGTAAATGTGAGCTTGTTTAATTTTGGTGTATAAAACACAGGCTGACTCTGTTTGACTCTGACTAGCTCTAACTCTGTCTGTGACTCTGACACGGACTCTGACACGGACTCTGACCCTGACTGACTCCAACTCTGAGTGACTCTGTTTCCGACTGACTCTGCCGCTGTTTCTACTCAGTCTCTGACTCTGACTCCGACTGCCCCAGTCCCTGACGCTGACTGACTCAGTCTCCGACTGACTCAGTCTATGACTCTGACTGATGCTGTCTCTGAATATGACTGACGCTGACTCTAATTCTAACTGACTGTGTCTCTGATTGACTCAGTCTCTGACTCTGACTCCGACTGACTCAGTATTTGACTTTGACTGACTCTGACTCCGACTGACTCAGTCCCTGACGCTGACTGACTCTGTCTCTGAATATGACTGACGCTGACTCTAATTCTAACTGATTGTGTCTCTGATTGACTCAGTCTCTGACTCTGACTCCGACTGACTCAGTATCTGACTTTGACTGACTCTGACTCCGACTGACTCAGTCCCTGACGCTGAATGACTCTGTCTCTGAATATGACTGACGCTGACTCTAATTCTAACTGATTGTGTCTCTGATTGACTCAGTCTCTGACTGACTCTGACTCCGACTGACTCAGTATCTGATTTTGACTGACTCTGACTCCGACTGACTCAGTCCCTGACGCTGACTGACTCTGTTTCTGAATATGACTGACTCTGACTCTAATTCTAACTGATTGTGTCTCTGATTGACTCAGTCTCTGACTCTGACTGACTCTGACTTCGACTGACTCAGTATCTGACTTTGACTGACTCTGACTCCGACTGACTCAGTCCCTGACGCTGACTGACTCTGTCTCTGAATATGACTGACGCTGACTCTAATTCTAACTGACTGTGTCTCTGATTGACTCAGTCTCTGACTCTGACTCCGACTGACTCAGTATTTCACTTTGACTGACTCTGACTCCGACTGACTCAGTCCCTGACGGTGACTGACTCTGTCTCTGAATATGACTGACGCTGACTCTAATTCTAACTGATTGTGTCTCTGATTGACTCAGTCTCTGACTGACTCTGACTCCGACTGACTCAGTATCTGATTTTGACTGACTCTGACTCCGACTGACTCAGTCCCTGACGCTGACTGACTCTGTCTCTGAATATGACTGACGCTGACTCTAATTCTAACTAACTGTGTCTCTGATTGACTCAGTCTCTGACTCTGACTCCGACTGACTCAGTATTTGACTTTGACTGACTCTGACTCCGACTGACTCAGTCCCTGACGCTGACTGACTCTGTCTCTGAATATGACTGA
Source organism: Clarias fuscus (assembly GCA_030347435.1). Lineage (NCBI taxonomy): Eukaryota > Metazoa > Chordata > Actinopteri > Siluriformes > Clariidae > Clarias > Clarias fuscus. The sequence continues at coordinate 36,841,509 of CM059213.1, forward strand.
CGCTGACTCTAATTCTAACTGATTGTGTCTCTGATTGACTCAGTCTCTGACTGACTCTGACTCCGACTGACTCAGTATCTGATTTTGACTGACTCTGACTCCGACTGACTCAGTCCCTGACGCTGACTGACTCTGTCTCTGAATATGACTGACTCTGACTCTAATTCTAACTGATTGTGTCTCTGATTGACTCAGTCTCTGACTCTGACTGACTCTGACTTCGACTGACTCAGTATCTGACTTTGACTGACTCTGACTCCGACTGACTCAGTCCCTGACGCTGACTGACTCTGTCTCTGAATATGACTGACGCTGACTCTAATTCTAACTGACTGTGTCTCTGATTGACTCAGTCTCTGACTCTGACTCTGTGCTGATTTGAGGTGTGTGGAAGTGAGGTGAGTTTTTCCTGCACAGTCACACCCATTGCACTCATCCACTTATCAAGAGGTGTTGATATGAGGACACACACACACACAGTCTCTCTCTAAATCAGCCTTTTCCCAGCTGTATAAATTATGACCCTGTATGTGTGTGTGTGTGTGTGTGTGTGTGTGTGTGTGTGTGTGTGAGAGAGAGAGAGAGAGAGACTATTAGATTAGTATTTTTGTCCCACTGCTGTAACAGGTCTAAAGCACTGACCGCATTTGCACTTCATTATCAGTTTCTCTTTGTTTGTATACACACACACACACACACACACACACACACACAGAGGAGAAAGAGAACAAAATACACACTAAAGCCAGGCATCACACACATGTATAAATAACACACACACACACACACACACACACACACACACACAGCTAATGAAAAGTTTATGAGAGTCACTTCTGGATTTAATCTGTATATAGTGAGGATGATGATGATGATGATGATGATGGTTAGGAGGAGTCATTAGTCTAATCCCCGCCCATAACGCGACCTTTTGAACGACGTCGCCATGGTTACTCCTCTCTCTCTCTCTCTCTCTCTCTGTGTGTGTGTGCGTGTGTGTGTGTGTGTGTATAGCGTGACCCGGTGCGCGCGAGACGGAGCGAACCGAGAGAAGCAAGAAGAGATCAGTGCACGGAGAGTGTGTGTGTGTGCGTGTGTGTGTGCGCGCGCGCGCGCGCTCGTGCACTTGTGTGTGTATGTGTGTGTGTGCATGTTGGGAGGCGAGCGCGGTGCGAGTGTTTACACACAACCTGAGAAAAAGAGAAAAACAAAAAAACTAAAACTACCGGAAAATCCTTTAAGTGTCCAGAGGACCAGAGACACAGAGACACACAGAGAGACACAGAGGACCAGAGACACACAGAGAGACAGAGAGAGACACAGAGAGGAGCCGCGGAAAGTTTGTGTGTGCGCGCGGAGTGATGGAGTGATGAGAGGAGGGATGTGAACCCTGACTGCACTGAGATCCAGAGACAGAGAGGAGGAGGAGAGAGAGTGCTGTTCGCTGTGTGTGTGTGTGTGTGTGTGTGTGATGAGGATGGACATCATGGACAGGTGGATTATTGTTTTTCTTTCGGTTCTGCGGGAATAACGGACAGCCCGGCGCGCGCGCGCTGCAGCACCGACACCGTCTCTCTCTCTCTCTCTCTCACCCCGACCTCGCGCGCTCCCGGTGGACACCGAGCTGACTCTCCTCAGACCCGCCGGGCTTTCCGTTCCGCGACCCCGCCCTTCCCCAAAAGCGCGCACCTGACTCCATTACCGCGCGCACACACTCATATAGGTATATCATTATTTATTTACTGTTATTATCCGTGTGTGTGTTTGTTTTGTTTGTGTCTCTGTGACTGTCCTGGATCAGAATGGCGCGGTTCGGGGACGCGGTCCCGGCGGCGCACGGGGTTCTGGACGGCGGCTCGGAGCGCAGCCGGACCCGGGAGCCCCCCCCTCCCTCCTCCTCCACCGGCGGGGTGTCTCCGGTGTTCAAGCAGACCAAAGCGCAGCGCGCGCGCACCATGGCCCTGTACAACCCCATCCCGGTCCGGCAGAACTGCTTCACCCAGAACCGGTCCCTCTTCATCTTCAGCGAGGACAACCTGGTGCGCAAGTACGCCAAGAGGATCATAGAGTGGCCATATCCTTTCCGTCTGCATTCTCACCCTTATACTTCTCAGAGTCTCTTCTTTTTTTTGTTTTTGTTTATGTTTTTGTTTTCTTCATCTGTATGATAAAACACACACACAAAAAACAAACACAAACACACACACAAATCTACACTGTTTTCTATATTTTTTACTTATCACAGTAATTTATATATATGTGTGTGTGTGTGTGTGTGTAGGGAGTGGTGGCTGAGGTGGCTGAGGCTCTAGTGCCTTTAAGCCTTTAGGGCCTTTAAGCCTGGGCAGAATGAGCGGGTTGTGGCGACCCCTTGATGCGAGCGACCGAAAGAAAGTTTTGAAGTGAAAAAATACAGTGCGTTTAGAAAGTCTCTCCGCCACGCCCACATTGAGTCGTGATAGAGTGTTGTGACGCGCTCTCCTTCTATTTCTGTCTGAAATCGTTAACATGTTTTTCTAGTGGAACACGTTTTTAAATCTGGAGATGAATAAACAGATTTCGTTTGTGGAAAATTTCCAGCAGCTTTTCCGGACACAAGGATACCACATTGCGGTTCTGCGTAATAAATAAATAATAATAATAATAATTAGTCTCATTAAACAAATAATTTCCCATAACCAACTCTACGCTGTCACTGGACTTTTTGAACGCATGTTATATTAATACTATATATCATTATTAGGTTGGCTGGGTGGTGTAGTGTTTAACGCCGTCGCCTCGCACCTTCTGTGTGCACGGAGATTGAATGTTCTCTCAGGGCTTGGTGAGTTTCCTCACACGGTACAAAGACATGCAGATTTGTCTAATTGGTGTTCCCTAATTTCCTGTAGTGGGTGGATTGGCACTCTGTCCAGGTTGGACCTCGCCTCCTGCCCTAAGTCTCCTGGGTAGGCTCAACCTGGCAGTGCTGGGGCCCGAACCACCGACCTTCTGATCAGTAACTCAGAGCATTAACACACAGGCCCACTACTCACTCACTCACTCACTCACTCACTCACTCACTCCATACGTCTGTGCCTTAAACTCCATATACAGCGATATCTGTGTGTCACTGCGTCCACATGTCCAATAACGGAGACGTAGATATTGTAGCAATAAGGAAGTGTTAATACAACACTATAGTGATATACAAGCAAGTTATGAGTGGGCGTGTCTTGATTGTCATATATAGACATATGTCTGCGCAGACGAGTCCCCGTGTTAGAGCCATCTGTTCCTATTGGGCACGTCGTGATTTCAGTATACGTGTCTTCTATGTACTTGATATCACAGAGTCAGTGTGTGGAAATGGAAGAATCTCTTATCTTACACACACACACACACACACACACATATATGGGAATCATATATGGGAATCTGGGAATGTTCCCCAGTCCCCAGCAATTAGTGGGTGTGTCTTTATTACCATATATGGGAATAGAGGCATCTTATTGAACATATCTGTATATGGAAGTAGTTACAAGTTGAAGTGTGTTGAGATGTAGGAACAGTTTGTGGGTGTGTCTTGGAATTAAGGCGTGCTCTAGATGATTCACTAGGAATAAGTGAATCTAAATGAGGATGTGCAACAGACATGTGAGTGTCTAATAAATGAACTGAGTTGATAAGTGAAAGTCTTAAGTAATGAGCTGTAATAAGGTGTAGTACAGTAAGTAGTCGTATATTATAGGTGTTAATGTATGCACAGAAACATTACTAAATAGACTGCATAGGATAATCACACACACACACACACACACACACACACACACACACACACACACACACACCACGACTATAGTAAGTGTGATATTAAACATTTAACTGCCCAATACAGCAAATTTTAACTCTTTTTTATTGAAATATTCATGAAACAGTATGAATTATTTATTGTGAGAGCGGTGAGAGAGCACTTTGACCTGCTGAGAAGTTCCAGAGGTTCAAATCCACAATGGAAAAGTCGTTTAAAGTTGATTTCCTCAGAATGAATGAGCATATCTTGGCATTTTTGAGACTGCAACGTGTTTAATAACCTACTTACTATTTTTAAGGACGCCGGTTTGAAACACGCTCAGGATTAATGCGCCTCCGCCCACTCGGACTTGCCCACTGATGTGTTGCGTAACGGCACGCGCGGTTCCTAGCGTTCATGTGCTTTTCTGCAGCGTGGACCTCAACGTTGTTATTTATACCACAGGGCTGCGGAGGGATTCTCTGATCAGAAGCTCAGGGTTCGATTTCATGCTATAGCAGCAGCTTTGTCCTTTACGTGAACCACAGGATCTGTTTATATTAATGCGCCTCTGATGGTTTCTATAGTAACAGTCTATTTGCGTGTGGCTGATGTAAACCGATTACAGATGTGTGTAGTTGTTAACGTGGTGGAGTTTTCGGAGGCATCAGTGGAAGGAGACTCCAGTGTCAGTGCTGTGTAACGGTGCTGTGTAACAGTGTGTATAGGTGTGTGTGTGTGTGCGTGTGTGCGTGTGTGTGTGTGTGCGTGTGTGTGCGTGCAGGTACAGCTGTAGCGGTTTCTCAGTCACTTTACAAACTGTGGTTTTTGTCTCATTAACTTCAAGAGAGTTAATAAAGAGGCTGCAGTGAGGGAGCGAGTGTTTATAGCTGCTATAACGTCAGTGACAGCAGGAACTCGCAAACTGCACTTCATTACTGGAACATTAATAAGGAGTATAAAACACTTATGTGAGAATAGTTCTGCTTTGTGTTGGACTTTGTTACACACCGCGGCGTGGATTATTTTCCCATCACACCATGGCCTGAAGTGTGTTATTCTTTACTTAATAAATCCAGTGAAAGTAGAAATGTTGCTATGAAACAAAACATAACCGCTTCAGATCGTCTAATTTATATCCCGCAACTAATAGTTCATCATTAAAAGCTCGTTAGTGTCTCCATCGAGTCGTGATAGTCGTTTATCTGGATGTTTGTAAGAAAGGAATTTTCTGTAACTGAATCATTTTGTATGTTCCTCAGTCAGAGAAGTCGAGTGTGTGAAATTTGATATCTTTATATTTGCTGCTATTCTTCCCTTCTTCGTTTCTTTCTATCTTTCTTTCTTTCTTTCTTTCTTTCTTTCTGTCTTTATTCCCAGGATTTTTATTTCAATATCATTTATTTATCATTTTTTTCTTTATTATGTATGAAATAGATGTAAGATGAATCAATTATCAATATAGGATGAAACAATAACACTACTTTATTTCCGATATTAATGCAGAAACCCTGAGTATCAGACGTCCCTGATAGCCGGGAGACACTGAGCTCTTCAGACAGTACAAAGCCTTTAAAATGTTTCAAAGTTGAAGCACCTTTAGAGAATTCAAGATGGAATCCTCAGCTAAGGAGTTTACACAAAAACACAAGATCCACAGAAATCACCTGCTCGGCAATCAGGTATAAAGTTTAATGCATAAACGTGATCAAATGTACACAGTCCTGTATCACTCTGCTATCACACATCAATCCTAAACAAAATGTTTTAGGAAAAAAGAATTACAGACCTTTTCAGCTGCTTAAACCAAATTCATTCATTCGTCTCTGATGTCTGATCCACTGCTGTTTGCTGAAATCTTCCTGATCCCCTTCCTGATCTTGATCCTGATCCTGATCCTGAAACTAATCCTGATTCTGATCCTCATCCTGATACTGTCCCTGATTCTGATTCTGATACTGATACAGATTTTGATTCTAATTCTAATCCTGATTCTAATCCTGATACTAATCCTGATACTAATCCTGATTCTAATCCTGATACTGATCTTGTTCCTTATCCCAATCCTGACCCTGATCCTGATCTTTATTCTCAGCCTGATTCTGATCTTGATTCTTATCTTGATCCTGATCCTCATCCTGATACTAATCCTGATTCTGATCCTGATCCTCATCCGAATCCAGATCCTTATTCTAATCCTGATTCTGATCCTGGTGCTATTTCTAAAATTCAGTCCTAACAACACTATACTTTTTTATATGTACTCAAAAAAACCCTGGAGTGGAAATTCTTTTCTTAATTTTTCCTCCTGTTACAGTAAAACTCTATTCCAGTCCCAGTTCTATTTTTTCCACATGATCAGTATAAATTCACTTTCCTGCTATTTTTGCTCTGATTCGGCTTCCGAGTCTCTGAGTCTTCCAGAATGAAGCAGAATCTCAGACGTGTCTCCGTCTGCGTCCTGACCCTCACTGTGGAGTGTGACATTTCGCTGACTCCGGGTCTCATGAGTTTAATGGCAGAGTTCAGGAGTGTGGGTTGTTCTCTAGAGAGTCTCGTAGCCGGGACAGAGCCCTTTCCTGACATTTGGAGGGTTCCATGCCGGAGGATCAGTAATGCCTGAGTGGATCATAGTTATTTAGATAAATAGACATTTTATTTCAATGATAAGGGAAATTCCACGGCGGTGTTAGCGTCACAGGCTTGGGCCGTGTCACCGGGTCGTTAGCGAAGGCCAGAGACGCTGATGATCCTCGGATATTACTGCATTAGCTGATGGCCGGGCGCGACACGCAGCTTTATCACCGGCTCCATTTAGCTGTAGTTAATCCAGGCTGCTACAGCTCGCTTCATCAGTCAGGAGGTGAAGATCCTCTGCTCCACACACACACACACACACACACACACTGCTTTACTGATGATGAAAATTGCTAAAGTGGTGAGACGGTTCTGTTGAATTCTGGATTCTGATTGGTCTGAAATTGGTCTTGAAATAGGCTTTAATGTCTGGATTCTGATTGGTCTTGTTCTAAAAAGTTATTGTTTCTATGGGAACAGCTCAGACATGTACAGTAAATAAACTCACTGATGCGATGAAGTTTTCTATAAGAAGATTTAACTTTGTGATCCGTTAGAGGAAGGAGTCTCCAGTGTCAGTGCAGGAACTTTAGGTTTTGCAAGTGACTACAAGATCCCGCCCCCTTCACAGTTCATCAGTGGATAAAAAGTGATGAGTGATGCTCTTTAATACATAATGAATTGTCATGTCTCTGAAGTGCTGTGGTGTAAGTGGAATAAAGCACTCGGGAAACAATCAATGCAACAATCAGGACAGTGTTTATGGTGCTGAAACTGAAGCTGAAGATTGCTTAATCATTTAGGAATCTCATCACTTAGAAATCACTCGTCTGTTTAACTGTACTGGGGGGTAATTATTATTATTATTATTATTATTATTATTATTATTATTATTATTATAGCAGTTAAAGGACTTCACTTCTCATGTGTCTTCAGCATTGTGCTGTGCTGAAAATATTATATAATATACACAGATGTGTGTGTGTGTCTGTGTGTGTGTGTGTGTGTGTGTGTGTGTGTGCACATTTGAAATTACCCCCACTGCTGTGTAAAGCTGAAATGTGTCATCACATGCCTCCCTCTGAACACGAGAGCGCGGCTTTGCTAATGACTCTGTAATAAATCTGCAGTGAAACACAATCTGTCTCTCAGACTTAAAGATTAACATCACAGTGTGAGGCACGAGCAGGTGTGCGTCTGTCATGGGGGGTGATGATGATGATGATGATGATTTTGATGATGAAGGTGGTGATGATGGTGATCATGAACATGATGGCGATGATGATGGTGCTGGTGATGAAGAAGATGATTTGGATGATGAAGAAGATGATGGTGATGGTCATGATGGTGGTGATGATGATGGTGGGGTGATGGTGATGATGGTGATTTTGATGATGAACAAGATGGTGATGATGGTGATGATGGTGGGGGTGATGGTGATGATGGTGATTTTGATGATGAACAAGATGGTGATGATGGTGATGATGGTGGGGGTGATGGTGATGATGGTGATTTTGATGATGAACAAGATGGTGATGATGGTGATGATGATGGTGGGGGTGATGGTGATTTTGATGATGAACAAGATGGTGATGATGGTGATGATGGTGGGGGTGATGGTGATGATGGTGATTTTGATGATGAACAAGATGGTGATGATGGTGATGATGGTGGGGGTGATGGTGATGATGGTGATTTTGATGATGAACAAGATGGTGATGATGGTGATGATGGTGGGGGTGATGGTGATGATGGTGATTTTGATGATCATGAAGATGATGATGAGGATGGAGGGTGTGATGATGATGATGGTGGTCATGAAGATGATTTTGAAGATGATGATGGTGATGATGGTGATAATGATGATGGTGATGATGATGATGGTGATGATGGTAATGATGGCGATGATGATGATTGTAGTAATGATGGTGATTTTGATTATGATGATGCTAGTGATGGTGATAATTGTGATCATGAAGATGATGATGGTGATGATGATGGTAATGATGATGATGATGATGGTGAGGATGATGATGGTGATAATTGTGATCATGAAGGTGATGATTGTAATGATGGCGATGATGATGATGATGATTGTAGTGATGATGGTGATTTTGATTCTGATGATATTAGTGATGGTGTAATAATCACTAATAATCACTAGTAATAATTGTGATCATGAAAATGATGATGGTGATGATGGTGATGATGATGATGATGATGTTGATGATGGTGATAACTGTGATCATGAAAGGTGATGATGGTAATGATGGCGATGATGATTGTAGTGATGATGGTGATTTTGATTATGATGATGTTTGTGTTGGTGATGATCACTGATGATGGTGATGATATTGATGATGCTGATGATGGTGGGGGTGATGGTGGTGATGGTGATTTTGATGATGAACAAGATGGTGATGATGGTGATGGTGATGATGATGGTGGCGCTGATGATGGTGAAGATGGTGATGGTGGTAATGGTGGTGCTGATGATGGTGATGATGTTGATGATGTTGATGATGGTGTGGGTGATGGTGGTGATGGTGATTTTGATGATGAACAAGATGGCGATGATGGTGATGGTGATGATGATGATGATGGTGGTGCTGATGATGGTGATGATATTGATGATGGTGATGATGGTGGGGGTGATGGTGGTGATGGTGATTTTGATGATGAACAAGATGGTGATGATGGTGATGGTGATCATGAAGATGATGATGAGGATGGAGGGTGTGATGAGGATGATGGTGGTCATGAAGATGATTTTGAAGATGATGATGGTGATGATGGTGATGATGGTGATAATGATGATGGTGATGATGATGATGGTGATGATGGTAATGATGGCGATGATGATGATTGTAGTAATGATGGTGATTTTGATTATGATGATGCTAGTGATGGTGATAATTGTGATCATGAAGATGATGATGGTGATGATGATTGATGGTGATGATGATGATGATGATGGTGATAATTGTGATCATGAAGGTGATGATTGTAATGATGGCGATGATGATGATGATGATTGTAGTGATGATGGTGATTTTGATTCTGATGATATTAGTGATGGTGTAATAATCACTAATAATCACTAGTAATAATTGTGATCATGAAAATGATGATGGTGATGATGGTGATGATGATGATGTTGATGATGGTGATAACTGTGATCATGAAAGGTGATGATGGTAATGATGGCGATGATGATTGTAGTGATGATGGTGATTTTGATTATGATGATGTTTGTGTTGGTGATGATCACTGATGATGGTGATGATATTGATGATGCTGATGATGGTGGGGGTGATGGTGGTGATGCTGATTTTGATGATGAACAAGATGGTGATGATGGTGATG
>CM059213.1:36858723-36873723 GCA_030347435.1 Clarias fuscus
CTCGTACCTGAGGAACGGCTGGAACGTCATGGACTTCATCGTGGTGCTCAGCGGGTGAGTTCAGCTCTTCTGATCGCAGTTACCATGACGACAGACTGTCACGAGCTCTGTTACGGCATGACGAGTCGCTAACGTTAACAGTTGCTAATGGCTAAAATACATGATGGCGTGATGAAGCCGAGTTGCTGCTACAACATCTTTAACCCTGACATTGGAGACTCCTTCCAGAAATGTGCATTCAACATTAATGCATATGAGTCAGAGTCAGTAGGGGTCGCTGTAGTTCCTGTAGGCACATGACCACAAAAATCATTTGTCAAGGTTGCCCCCTAGTGGCACGTGGATGTAGTCATTTCGGATGTTGTTTTGTGCTTTTTAAAAAATGTTAACCGTTCCTTGTGATGGCCACGGTGGTGTAGTGGATCGTACTGTGTAGGCGGTGAATGTGTTCTGCCAGTGGCGCAAACAAAATAAAAATGCAACTTTTAATCCTGGCCTGTAAATAGGCATTTATCAGGTGATTGCGCATCATTACTACTAGTATAAAATAAAGTCCTGACTCACATCACATCCAGTCAGCAGCTCCGCTCGCCATAAGAAGTGCTGGAAAAGACTGGTTGAGAATCACATGGTCCAATCACATGAGCCCAAATATTTAAAAACAATATTGATTCGTTAAGAACAAATGTGGGAGGGTTCAGGGCGCACAGTGCTCCGCCCCAAGGATAATTTGACAAAATCCAATTAGAGCTCAGCCTCAAGTCACATGCTTTTCAGAAACGTACCTGTCTACATAGACACTCGTTTGTCCGGCGCCCCGCGTTCACCAACACAAATGAACGTAATACAGTTTAGATTGTTTAAAATTGCAAATAAATTATATTAATAAATATATTATTAAAATAAATTATTATTATGTTAAATAATTACATGTTAAAGTGGCATTCTTCTCTGACTAACTTTAAGGGGGGGCGGAGCCCCTGCGCCCCGTATTGACCGGCCGCCACTGGTCCCTGCACTTCGATGTTCAAGGGTTCGAATCCCAACTCTGGTGTGTATGCATGGAATTTGCAAGTTCTCCTGGAGCTTATTGGGTTTCTTACGGGTTCTTCGTTTTCCTGTTGAGTTCCCTGGGTTAGACTCCAGGCCCAATGACCTTATCCAGTAATGCATAATGTGTATCATAAAACTATCTCTATAAATTAAAAGGTTTTGTCTGTACATTGGGTCAGAACTCAGTCTTTCAACTCTTTCAAGTCTTTACATTTCTTACACTGGAGGATTTCTGATTTCTGTGTATTAATAAGTGAGACAGAGAGTTCTGCTGTACAGAGAGACACACAGACATGGACGTGGACTTCAACCTCAAATAATAATCATAATAATAATAATAATAATAACATCACTCATTACATTAAAGATCAGCAGATTATTTATTTACTCTTTACCTGTCAGTGATGGGTGGTTACGTGAGTCTATGATAATAGAGTCGTATCTCTGACTATGTGTATATCACAGCTCTCTCAGGTCTTTAAGCTGGTGATTCTGTACGGATCAGTAAACATTACCAAACCTGGAGTTCGGGTCTTAACATGGAGTCACTTCATCTTATCAGTATTATGTTAGCTTACTTAGTGCTTAAATTAGCTTACAGATTGTGTGTGTGTGTGTGTGTTAGAGAATGAGAGAGAGAGTCAAACACTGCAGTTTATAAGATTTTTCTTCTTTGTGTCTGTAATAAATGGTAATAAATATGTTATGTATAAAAGTAAATCATATTTCTAATTGAAAAGCTTAATGTTTAAGTCTGATTTACTGGAAAGTACATCACACACACACACACACACACACACACACACACACACACACACACACACACACACACAATGAAATTTTTATCTCCTTCTCTAGTGCAGGCTGAGACAAGCTGCTCGGCTTCTTAGAGAATTTTACACAATTTCAGTTTTCTTTAAATATTAAAGAGCGCCGGAGCTGCTGCATATTAGAGAGAGGGGGAGGGGGGGGGGGGCACAAGAACACTGAGATGTGTCTCTCCAACTCAAAGACACACCCACCATCCTGAGCAGAAATGTACCTGACTGAGACTGAGAGAGAGAGTAAAGAGTGAGACTCAGAATGAGAGTGAGACTGAGGGTGAGACTCAGAGTGAGACTGAGGGTGAGACTGAGAGAGAGTAAAGAGTGAGACTCAGTGTGTGAGTCTGAAAGTCTGAGTGTGAGAGTGAGACTGAGGCTGAAGTAGTTTCACACTTCTCACCCCCCATCCCCCCCCCCCCCCACACACACTCTTCCTGTACACAGAATCTTCTCATAAATAAATTAAAATGTAATTGTAAATAAAAAAATTATAAAATACTGAGGATATTTACAAGTGTGAATAAAACACATTCTCACACTGTACAGATCTAATGTTATCAGAAGTGTATTAGGGAAATGAATCAGAATAATACATTGATAGAAAATGAAGTCTAATTGAGTTAAATAATTCTAGATTGATTCAGTGATCCGAGCTTTAGATATAATTTTACATTAATGATTTTAAACCTCACACACCTACGGCCTCCCGTCTGCATTTATTATTATTATTATTATTATTATTATTGTGACGTGTGATATTCGGGTCTCAGTGTGTGTGTGTTTATTAGGTTTATTAGTGTGTATGCGTGTGTGTACCTGACCTGAGGTGTAAATGTGTAGCACGTGATGTAAATTTTGTTAAACATTCTTGCCTGCAAACACACGCAACACTTTTTTATTCCTGCTGTGGCATTGTTTCATGCTCGCGCTTGTTTCCTGCATTGTTGATCCACCATGCGTGTGTGTGTGTGTGTGAGAGAGGAGGAAGTGGAGATTAGCTCAGTGTGTATCTGGGTGGAGAGGGCTGATTGTGGAGCGGCTCTGAGTGGGCGGGGAAGTGGGCGGCCGCTCCTGTCGTGAAGCCTGTTATCGTCCGCTTCAGGACTCGCTTTATTTAAATGCTAATGCGGCCGCGCAGCTCCGAGCTGCAGCTAACGCAAGCCACGCGCTCTGTCCCTGCTGGGGCTAATAGCCACCATCCAGCGCTAGTCAGAGAGAACCTTCATTATCCTCACTCACACACACACACACACACACACACACACACACACACACACACACACACACACACACTCAGAGTAGAATAGAATTGTGTAATTACTTAGTAGAAGGGAGAAGTGTAATAAACTGTAATGTAGTGCAGTGATGAGTTGTGTAGAGATTAGAGCGTCTCCCCTGCTGGGTCTTAGTGCTCGTCTCTCACTGGTACAATCAACACAAATCCGTGCACGTGTGTACTGTTTACTATAACACTGTGACCACTCGTGTGCGTGTAAAACATCTTTTATTCTGTGTTTGTACGTGTGTGTGTACAGCGCGCATGTACTGTTTATTATAACACACGTGTGTGTGCGCGTATAAAGCAAAAGAAAGTCTCATTAGAGAGGATAAAGATCCTCTCTCTGTATCAGCGTGCACTTTGTGTCCGCGAGCGTCATTGGACACCGTGCTCCTTCACACACACACACACACACACACACACACACACACACACACACACACACACACACACACACACACACACACACACACTCTCGCTCTCTCTCTTTGCTCTACACAGAAACTCTACTCTGTCGTGATTCTTTTCAAAGGTAAAGTGCAGGTTAATCTGTTTTATTTTTACTTTACAGCAGTGATTCCGTTAGTCTGCGCTCAGTCGAGTGTCATTAGAGAGATTTCTTGTTTATTTTTCCGATAGGAGGAAGGGTAACTGTGAAAGGGAGAGGGCAGGGGCTCCTTACTTTAGCTTCACACACACACACAAACGGAAACACTTATCCGTCAGGATTTATTTTAACTTTTTTTAAAGGTAAAGTGCAGGTTAATTTGTTTTATTTTTACTTTATATTCTGTATTAATTATTTTTATGTATTTATTTTTTAGGTTGTGGAACGAATAATTTGAGTTTCCACTATTTCTTATGGGAAAATAGAATTTGGTTTACGAGTGTTTTGGAATACGAACCTGCTTGCGGAATGAATTATGTTCGTAATACAAGGTCCCACTGTTTGTTAATAAGTCTTTTCTAAATGGTTTGATTGTTTTCATATGTGACAACTGATTAAATGTTGGAAATTTGGAATTTTTGTTAATATTTGTTGCTGGCTGGAACGAATTATCCACATTTACATTGTTTTTTAGAACATTTTGAGTTACAAACTCGCCTAATTTTATTTTACTAATTAAATAATCTAAATGAAATAAGAGGAGGATTTCTCTGTTAAAGATTCTGTTCAGATTCTGTTCTATTGTCTCTAAGGTTTAGAAGTTTACACAAAATGAAATAGAGACATGAGATAATCGATGGAGCGTAAAGTAACAGAATAAATACAACAGAGAATTGCTTGTGCTTTCAAAGTGTGCATGAGAAGTTTAATTCATGCAAATTTATGTGAAATCGTGAAATGTATAAAAATCCTGTGATGTCACATTACAGACGTGCGATGTGAACTCGCCTCTGATTAAAAACGTCTGCGGTGCTGCTTTACGTCTCGTCTTTAACCGCACAATCTCTTACTGATCGTTTGTGTCTCCTTCAGTTCACCTCCGTGTGTGAGACACGTTTCTGTCTCAGACCTTATAACGAGCCATGTGATGAAAGAAAATATGGATATAAATATTTACAAAAATGAAAGGATTTCTCATATAAAACAAATACTTACATTCAGTTATTAAAATTATTGTGTGTTTATTGTGATTATTTAGATTTTAATTTTAAACCCAATATGTCTTCAGCAGAACAGAAGAGCTGGGCTAGCTGTAGCCACGCCCACCGGGCTGCGCTGGAGTGCGGGGGCGGGATCAGGAAGCACTCGGGGTTGCGGGCTTATATTTGGCACTGGTGTGAGCCGGGGGACGCGTCTCATGTCGTCCGTGTCCACCATGTGACGGGATGGATAGAGACGTTACTGTCCAGCTATTTATAAGCAGCACATGGCGGCGCTCGGAGGGACGGAGGACAGAGAGAGAGAGAGAGAGATGGGGGGGCGCGCAGGGGGATGAGATCATCTTCTCGAGATCCTGCTGTCGGACGGGGGCGGAACGAGGACACACGATCTGCAAAAGAAAAAAAAATAGAGACGTGTGAACGGATTTTACAGCTCAGTTCCAAAATAGAGCACTTTCTGTGTCAAATTAGCATCTCGTCATAATTAGCATTCTCAGCTATTTACTATTAGCAGAGGGTTTTAGCCAGAGTGGGATCAGTAACTGTAAAGCTTTGTCCTGATTAGCGAACTCTGCTAACATTACAGCATATTCTGCATTCTGATTTGGCACTTAGTGTCGCGATAATGATGAATAAAACGGAAGAGGACGGTTTAATAAAGCAATAGAGAGCTGAGTTTCAGAATGAAGTCAGGTGAAGATAAAAGGTAATTAAAAATATTTTTTGTCCAAGCACAAGAGTTTCTAACGTTACTGCTCAGTCTCATTCAAATTGTCTTTAAATGCGTTAAAACCGGGTTTGAGTTAGGGTCACGTCAGTGCGGATAATGAGGCAGTGTGTGTGTGTGTGTGTGTGTGTGTGTGTGTGTGAACTCCAGTCAGATCCATGTGAACTAGTAGACAGGCTCTGTAATTAACACACACACACACACAGACACAACACTTCTAGGATTTTGTCCTAGAAGTGCTGCTTGTTTCTAATTTTCTTCCACTATGGTGTTTCTCCTGCCATGTGAAAGGCCCGGGTTCGACTCCCAACAACTCGATGAAGTGTCTGTTCCAAGCCCAGATAAAATGGGAGGGTTGCGTCAGGAAGTGCGTCTGGTGTAAAACCTGTGCCGAGCTCGTGTGCGGACCGGATCGTCTGCTGGGGCGTCCCATCGCCGGGAGCAGCTGAAAGACCAACAACTATTTATTTGATTTGCAACAAATAATAAAAAAAAGATAATTGCTATTAAATAGTATGAGTTCGGCGGCTCAATAATGCAAGTCAAGAACGATTAATATGAATGAGAACAACAAACTTAAAAACTGATTCTGACTTAAAAAAGTTCTGTTTACTTAAAATTGGAAACATCATTACTTAAAAACATTTGATGTAACTGATTACCTCAAATTTGTAACTTATTCGGGTTTACAGTGTAGCGTAAGTAAACAACACCGTGCGTGCTTACTGCTTTACCTCTGACAAAGCGCTGACACTGGAGACTCCTTACATAAATAAACCTGTGACTTACTCGCAGCTGCTGTTTCAGAAAAAGCATCACCAGATTCTGACCAATCAGAGTGCAGCTCTCCGCAGCGCCGCGGTGTAACGAGCGTTAACGTAGAATCTCTGTAGAGGAGAGGAGAGTCACCGCGAGACTAAACACAAAGCCTGAGCCGAAGCCTCCGTCTCCACGATTCTAACGGTAGTCCGGTGTGTTTCCTGCTCAGGGCCGCCTGTCAATCAAGCAGCTCGGCCAATCAGCCGTCAGCGTGACTGATGTGTGTGGACGTGTGTCCGCTCACACACCACACATCACTCACATCACACATCGCTTTTATTTTCAGCGTGTGGAAGAACAGCTGTCTCCTCCAGCACCTCCACACACCCGGGAGCTATCGCTTCTAACCGCGCGCTGATAAAGAAAATAAACCTGACGGTTAGAGAGAGAGACGGATAGACGGATAGACAGATCTCTCAGACAGATCCAGAAGATTAGATCACAGTGTTTTTCGCAATTTCTGACACTTTTTACAGAATTTCCTTTTTAAACAGAAATCAGAGAATGAACTGTTACGTCGTCACGCGGCTCGGCACCGGTGCAGAAAAACCTTTTTCTAATATCGTTTCTAATATCCCGTTTTCGGAAACGTCTGGTAGAACAAAAGTTATCATAACTTTTCAAACGTGTAAATTTTACTCCTACTGTAAATTTTCACCCAGCTCTATTCCCCTCCCATCTCTGTTTATTTGTTTGTTTATTTACACTGTTTCAGTTTGTTTGAACGCCATGAGCTGCTAATCAGTAATAACGCTTGATGAATTGTGTTTCTCTAAATGATGATGTTGTGTTAAACTGTTCACTCTGGTGTGTTGTGATAAACAGGTGCTCACTGATGAGGTGTTTTCCTTCAGGTCCTATAGAAATCTAGAGAAAATGATCATTTTTTAGGCTTTCTGTAGCGCTCTCGCTCCAAGTGTCATGTTTTCTCAGCACAGTCATATGCTGCAGGATGAGTGTGTGTGTGTGTGCGTGTGTGAGACAGGAGAATATGTCCACAGTTTGAATTAGCTCCAGAGGATCCACTGAGCGCGAGCAGGATGGGTTTCTCGGGGTTGCGCTCCAGACAACCTGTTTCCATGGCAGCGCATCATTGTGCGTTTCTGCCTCCTGACAACACAGATGGCAAATAAAGCCGAGCCAAGGAACAAAGAAACGGCAGAGATGATGCGGCGGCTCAGCCTCCACTCATCAGCGACAAACCCGAGCCAGAAAACCTGGATTTCAAAACAACAACAACAAAATCTGATTATTTAAAACATATGTCTCTGTGACATGAATTTTATTCAGGCAAATGTTAATCCTATATTGTAAGTTATAGCAGAAAAAAGGAAAACAATACCATGTAAAATAAAATAAAATAAATAAATAAAATCATATAAATATTGTAAAATGATGAAAAAATATTATAATAATTTATAACAGAATGCAATGTAAAATTTATGGAAAAATAATATGAAAGTAGCCAGTCTTTACGAACTAATTTAGAACAAAGCTCAATAATATTTCTGTTTATTATTACTTATTTCTTTAAAGCTGTACAGATCAAATAATTTCTTGTTTTTGTAATACAAATCAGACAATAAAACCCGATATAAAGTGAAGAAATATATCAGAATGTGCTGTCATTTATTTATTTATTTATTTATTTATTTTGGGAGTAATGTCTCTCTGTGGAAATCAGTGCGCCGCATCCACAGGCACTTCATCTCTTTTCCACATCTTCCTGTCCTTAAAAACAGAAGCACTCGGTGTCCAGCTGTGTTTACGCCTCTTATTACCACTGCTGGTGCATTTAGCCACAAATCAGCAAGACAGGAGGTAATACTGAGGGCATTTAAGTGGCGTCGAGATGGCTTCTCAGTCCCTGCTGCCCTTTACCACTCTACACTTGACTAAATGACTAAACTGAGGATTTATGGTTCAGAAACGTTGCTGAGTTCAACATACGCTGTTTCTGTAGCTTTAGCTTTGATCCTTCAAGACCTTCAGTACCTTTGATGCCTGGTACCGTTTCCTCTTTGAGCTCTCAGTGTGGTTCTTATATACTGCACATGTTATATTAGAATAAACTGTAGACACTCTTCAGAATTCCAGTGATGCTTGAAGTTCTTGGCTTTGGTCAGATTAGACTAGACGAGGTGGTGTGGTGTGGAGTCAGACGTGCTGTTTGATCAGATTGGATCATGTTGGGTAAATTAGACCAATTGTGTGTAGAGTTTGGGTTTGACTATGAGGTGCTGTGTTGGATTGAGCTGCATTAATCTGTATAGGGGTGCATTTTTGGGTTGGATTGAGCAATGTTTCTTTTTTTTAAAGATTGGACCAAGTTTGGAGTGTCTTGAGTCTGTTTGGTTATAAATGGCCATGTTGAGACAAATGAGCTGGCTCTTGTCTGGCAGAGTGTAAAAGGTTAACTCTTTTGTACCGGGTTAGACTGTACTTGAGCTATTCTGTTAGACTGGTGTTCATGTATTTGATGAGTTGATGTTGGATGGTATTTGGATCAAGCTGTGCTGGGTTGCATTAGGACATGTTGTGATACATTAGACAGTACTGAATTAGGTTGAAACATTGGTTGTATGAATCCGTGATGGGTTGGACTGGGCCGAGATTATTAAGGTTGGATATTTTAGGGCTATTTTGTGTAGCCTTGGGTTGTATTGGGCCATGTCTGGAAAGAATGGATATTGTTAAATAGATTGGTCTGTGTTGAATTGGACCAGATTCTTTTGGGTTCTGCTGGTTTTAATCAGGTTTTGTTGGGTCATATTAGGCCATGTTTCTTTAGCTTGGGCATTTTGTTTCCATTTTGGGCTGGTAGATGGTTTTGGTTTGTATGTGGATTGGCTTGGTCCATGTATGAATTGACTGAGCGCTGTGAAAAAGTTTGGGTGGTTGAGAATAGATCAGGTGGGGGTTAGTATGTTTAATGGATTTGGAGGTATTGAATGGATCGGGTGGTGTTTAATGGATTTGGCGGTACTGAATGGATCAGGCGGTGTTGAATGGATTGGGCAGTGTTGAATGGATTTGAGAGTGTTGAATCGATCAGGCGGTGTTGAATGGATTTGGGGGTGTTCAGTGGATCAGGTGGTGTTGAATGGATCGGGCGGTGTTGAATGGATTGGGTGGTGTTGAATGGATTTGGGGGTGTTCAATGGATCAGGTGGTGTTGAATGGATCGGTTGGTGTTGAGTGGATATGGGGGTATTAAATGGATCAGGCAGTGTTGAATGGATTGGGTGGTGTTGAATGGATTTGGGCGTGTTGAATGGATCAGGTGGTGTTGAATGGATCGGGTGGTGTTGAATGGATCGGGCGGTGTTAAATGGATCGGGCGGTGTTGAATGGATCAGGTGGTGCTGAATGGATCAGGTTTTGTTGAATGGATTGGGTGGTGTTAAATGGATTGGGCGGTGTTGAATGGATTTGGGAGTGTTGAATGGATCAGGCAGTGTTGAATGGATTTGCGTGGTGTTAAATGGATTGGGCGGTGTTGAATGGATTTGGGAGTGTTGAATGGATCAGGCGGTGTTGAATGGATTTGGGGGTGTTGAATGGATTTGGGAGTGTTGAATGGATCAGGCGGTGTTGAATGGATTTGGGTGGTGTTAAAAACACTGCATTGAGATGGATTGAGAATCAATATAGCTCATGATCGTATCATGGTATGATGTCGTTAAAGCTCAACAGGTTGTGCATGGTCTGGCTTTCCAAGAAGAACCTAAGATGATTTCCATGACTAAGTTCAGCTGCATGTTTGTAGCCCTTCTTTATACCACTTTCCATCTTTCTTGGCTTAAACCTGTTCAGTCTTCCTCCCGTGGTGGTGGAGTTCATGGCAGTCCTGCTCCTTTTCCTATTCCTACTGATTGTGAATGGAGATGCTGCCTATAACCCTCTTGTTCCCCAGAAACCCACTAGAACCGTTGGCACAGTTTGGTTAAACGATAACAGTGATAATTGATGATGTCTATTGACGGTCAGTTCCTGTTAGCAGATCTATATCTATCCTGCTTTACGGTATCTCACTGTGTTTGCAGAGTCCAGCTCTTAAGATGTTATACTTCTAGAACTTGTAGATCATCTATGCTTTCTTCTCATGGACATTCTATTACTTTCTTTTCCTTTTGTTTTAACTTTCTTCTGGGTTTTTTTTTCCAACTCTGATTCAGCCTCTTGGATCCCTCAGAGTCATGTGCTCCTGGAGGTTCCAGGCTGGTTATGGTGTGTGTTGTGTCTATTTAGGATCAGATGGCTGAAAGCGGTGTTACCTTTACACAGCCTGTAATTAATGTGTCACGGTGGAAGCGCTGATTACCGGCCTGTTCTGCACCTTTCACTGGAGCTTCTTCCTGCCACGGGTGACTTCCTGTCTCTGTCCCTTTCTGTTTAGACATTTAGACAGGATTCATCTGGTACACATCGAACACCTGTCTGCCGCTTGAGTGTCTGGGTAATCTCAGATCCTCGGGTGAGGATGAAGTAGTCAGGTGAGGCCCTTCATTGCTGTAGAAGCTAATGGTGCTCTTTGTGAGCTGTAACCCTCACCAGAGCCTTTGCTTGTGCTCTGGCTGAGTCATAAGCCTCGGGTGAGGTGTGTGAGTCCTTGTGTGTGAGTGTCATCCACTGAATTATAGCACTCATACAATAAAAGCTCCTGAGGATCCACTGTGAGATCTCGCCTTCTGCTTTGCTAACGCTTCTGTCTTTGTTTCTTTATCCCTGTGTCATTCTTTTATTTGTCTTTTTTAGTTTTTTTTTTTTTTTTACTGATTTATGATAAACAATCTACTAGGTTTTTTCTGGATTTTTGCATAAGAGCTCTGACCCTGGAATACACTGCTACGGGTTCTCTCTCAATACTTTGCTAGTCGATCCGCCTAACCCCAGTGACTCAGCGGTAGACGAGCAAATCAACACATCAATCTGAAATGATAGACAGTTACGTAGGTGGTTTGAACTTTCTGATATTAGCTGGCAACCTAAAAGCCCCACCCTTTTTCCCCATCATATATTAGTAAGCCCCATCTACTGTAGATTTTTGGGCCTGACAAATGCAGTTTTTATTTCTGTCACAATAAATAAATATAAATACTTCATTTCATTAATGTGAAATAACCATTAAATTTTTTAAATAGTTTTTTTTACATCCACTCTTTCTGTGTCTAATGCATTTGATGAACATCACCAACTTTGGGAAACATTCCTCCTTTTAAAGCTGTACAGCTATAAATGAGTGAAGGCCTGGTGGCAGCCCACACTTAGCACTTAGCACGTTCATCTGGCTCGAAGTGGGCGGTGTTTAGTGTTGATTTTGGATCAGACTGAGCTCAGTTACTGCAACACTCGCCCACTTTAGCGCAGACAAACATAAGGCACGATGCTCTCAGATTATAACACCAGTGACAAACCACAACTGAGCCACATTTACCACATCAATCTTACAGAGCAAAGCCAGCGAGCACATAGACGTCTGCTCTCGAGGTGTCTGTAGAAGGGCTTAACAACTCAGCATGGGGGGTGAGCGGGGGGGGGGGGGGGGGGGGGGGGTGTTGATTGAGATAGAGAGGGGGTAATGCGGGGAAAGATGAATGAAAGAAAAGAGGTGGGGAGAGAAAACAGGAAAAAGAATGGAAAAAATGATGGTGTCGAAATTATGGTCATGATGGTGGTGATTGTAATGGTGGTGATGGTGATGATGATGCTGGTGGTAGTGATGATGATGGTGATGATTTGGTGGTGGTGATGATGATGGTAATGGTGGTGATGATGATGGTAGTGATAGTGATGATGATGATGATGATGATGATAGTGATGATGGTGGTTATAGTGATGATGATGTGGTGGTGTTGATGGTGATGGTGGTGGTGATGATGGTGATGTGTTGGTGATTATTGTGATGATGATAGTGATGTGGTGGTGATGGTGGTGATGATGGTGATGTGGTGGTGATGATGATGGTGATGTGGTGGTGATGGTGATGATGGTGGTGATGGTGGTGATGATGTGTTGGTGTTGATGGTAATGGTGGTGATGATGATGGTGATGGTGGTGGTGGTGATGGTGGTGGTAGTGATTATGGTGGTGGTGGTGGTGATTATGGTGATGATTATAGTGATGTAGTGGTGATGATGGTGATGATGGTGATGTGGTGGTGGTGGTGGTGATGTGGTGGTGATGGTGATGTGGTGGTGGTGATGATGGTGGTGATAGTGATGATGGTGGTGATGATGTGGTGGTGTTGATGTTAATGGATGGTGATGGTGATTGTGGTGATGGTGGTGGTAGTGATTATGGTGGTGGTGGTGAAGATGGTGGTAGTGGTGATGATGGTGATGTGGTGGTGATTATGGTGATGATGATAGTGTTGTTGTAGTGATGATGGTGATGTGGTGGTGATGGTGTTGATGATGGTGATGTGGTGGTCATGATGATGGTGATGATGATGGTGATGTGGTGGATGATGATGGTGATGATGGTAATGGTGGTGATGTGGTGGTGAGGATGTGGTGGTCATGATGATAGTGGTGGTGATTGTGGTGGTGATGATGATGATGATGATAGTGATGATGATGCTGGTGGTGATGATGGTGGTGGTGATGGTGGTGATGTTGGTGGTGATATTCGTGATGATGATGATGATGATAGTGATGATGTGGTGGTGGTGGTGATGGTGGTGATGATGATGGTGATGATGATGGACAGTGGTGCTTTTCTCTCTGGATGATGATGTGTGGTGTCTGACAGCGTGCAGTGTCTCTCAGTAGGGGGCAGGACTGAGGGAGACGTAGAGGAAGCAGGGAGGGTAAATGCCAACGGCGCAACAAAGCATTGTGGGTTTTTACCTCCGATGGGGGAGGGGCCGATCCGTCACCCTCAGACTCAGAGTTAATTATAATCTCAGAGATGTGAAAACCACAGCTTCACACTGCAGTTCTGTTCTGATTAACTGCTTAGGAAGAGTGTGTGTGTGTGTGTGTGTGTGTGTGTGTGTGTGTGTGTGTATGTGTGTGTATGCGGCATTTAGGTTTGAACACTAACAAGTACCTTCAATGAGATCAGAATTCTAAAACTAATAAAATATCAGATTCAGTCTGGAAGAGGCGAGAAAATTTCTCACTATTAAGAGAGAATAATTTAGACATGTGGTGTGTATGTGTGTATGTAAGGTACAAGTATGTGTGAGTGTGTAAGATTATGTGTGAGGTAATGTACAAATGTGTGTGTGAGTGACTGTGTGTGAGATTGTGTGAATATGTGTGTGTGTGTGAGTGACTGTGTGTGAGTGTGTGTGTGTGTGTATGTGTGTGTGTGTGTGTGTGTGTGTGTGCATGTGTGTGTGTGTGTGTGTGTGAATGAGTGACAGTGTGTGAGACAGTATGAGTGTGTGTGAACATGTGTGTGTGTGAGAATGTGTGAATGTGTGTGTGAGTGGCCGTGTGTGAGAGTGTGTGTGAACATGTGTGAGTGACTGTGTGTGAGAATGTGTGAGAGAATGTAAGACTGTCTGTGAGTGGTAGAGAGTCTGGTAGGGATAGTGTGTGCGTGTGTGTGTGTGTGTGTGTGTGTGTGTGTGTGTGTGTCGGGGTGTGTGTGTGTGTGTGTGCATTAAACATCATTAACCCTTTAGTCTCTGTTCCTTCAGCTTCAGGTCTCTTTGACAATTATCTCTGTGTGTCGGTGTGTTTGCTCTTTAGCTCTGATGAATAATTGATCTTCTGCTCTCTCAATCATTCATACACCATCTGTCACAATGTGCAGTGTGTGTGTGTGTGTGTGTGTGTGTGTGTGTGTGTGTGTGTGTGTGTGTGTGTGTGTGTGTGTCTTTGATCAGTGTATCTGGCTCAGAGCTCTTAGAGATTAATTACAGTAACCAACTAAGAGAGAAGAGAGGAAGCAACACACCAGTGGTGGAAAATTGTCACTACACGGGACAGAGAGAGAGAGAGAGAGAGAGAGAGAGAGACAAGCAGGGATACAGTCAGTGAGACAGACGGAGACTGAGAGTGAGACAGAAAAAGACAAACCGAAAGACAGAGACAGACAGAGCCAGGAGCGCATCGTCGCACGGTTTCTCACTCAGGGCTTCAGCTCGGGGAGCCGCTGTGAAACACTGATCAGATGAAAGACTTCTCAGAGTAGAGGAGGAGGAGGAGGAGGAGGAGGAGCTTTCAGTGGTGCTGTGGAGAAGATGAAGATCATGATGATGAAAAATATGATATAAACCACCAACCCTGTTTGTGATCTTGTTTGTAACCTGGTTTGTGTGTGTATGTGTGTGTGTGTGTGTGTGTGTGTGTGTGTGTGTGTGTGTGTGTGTGTGTGTGCAGGATCCTGGCCACTGCAGAAGCTCACATGAACATTCCGGTTGATCTGAGGACGTTACGAGCTGTTCGGGTTCTGCGGCCCCTCAAACTGGTCTCAGGAATTCCAAGTAGGATTCTGAACAAACACCATGTAGTACTGTTGGAAAATCTTCAAATAACACTCCTCTGTGTGTGTGTGTGTGTGTGTGTGTGTGTGTGTGTGTGTGTGTGTGTGTGAAGGTCTGCAGATCGTTTTGAAGTCCATCATGAAGGCCATGGTTCCTCTGCTGCAGATCGGCTTATTGTTATTTTTTGCCATTTTAATGTTTGCTATCATCGGCCTGGAGTTCTACAGCGGCCGCCTACACAAGACTTGCG